>WNWK01055274.1:0-11324 GCA_009830355.1 Cherax destructor
AGGCGAAAAAACTACGTGATAATATGCACTTGGAAAATCTTCGTGGGACTAGTACCAAATCTGCACACGGAAATCACTCCCTATGAAAACAAAGACTCGGCAGGTGGTGCAACATTCACCCACTCACAAGCAGGGGCGCCACGAGTACACTGAGAGACAACGCAATAAGTGTCAGGGGCCCAAGACTGTTCATCTGCCTCCCAGCATACATAAGGGGGATTACCAACAGACCCTGGCTGTCTTCAAGAAGGCACTGGACAGGCACCTAAAGTCAGTACCTGACCACCAGGGCTTCGTACATTGGTTTGCGTGCGGCCATCAGTAAGAGCCTGGTTGATCAGGCCCTGATCCACAGTGAGGCCAGGTTATGGACCAGAAGTATACCTGGAGGGTGTTCTGGGGATACAACCCCCCCCGAACACTCTCGAGGTAATACGAGGCCATAACTTTCCACAGGCTGAATTTAATGTTGATTGTGGCACTTTAATTCAGGCACTTCTAGCACAACTGATGGCATCTGCTGTGTTAAATTCTGCTAAAAATTTGGCACTGCCAGGTTGGAGTCAGAGTCCATTAATGCAACAAGTTTTTTCATCACTTTTCGCCCATAGTTACACTTGAATAACTTTAATAACTCACCGATCCAGAGATTGTATTAAAGATATTGTATTTGGAGGTAAAATACAACTTTTACATGTGGGTTTAAATCCAGCAAGGCTTCAGGGTGAGTACATGTGGGTTTACATACAGCAGGGCTTCAGGATGAGTACATGTGGGTTTACATCCAGCAAGGCTTCAGGGTAAGTACATTTGGGTTTACATCCAGCAGGGCTTCAGGATGAGTACATGTGGGTTTACATCCAGCAAGGCTTCAGGGTGAGTACATGTGGGTTTACATCCAGCAAGGCTTCAGGGTGAGTACATGTGGGTTTACATCCAGCAAGGCTTCAGGGGGGAGTACATGTGGGCTTACATCCAGCAAGGCTTCAGGGTGAGTACATGTGGGTTTACATAAAGCAGGGCTTCAGGATGAGTACATGTGGGTTTACATCCAACAAGGCTTCAGGATAAGTACATTTGGTTTACATCCAGCAGGGCTTCAGGATGAGTACATGTGGGTTTACATCCAGCAAGGCTTCAGGGTGAGTACATGTGGGTTTACATCCAGCAAGGCTTCAGGGTGAGTACATGTGGGTTTACATCCAGCAGGGCTTCAGGATGAGTACATGTGGGTTTACATCCAGCAAGGCTTCAGGGTGAGTACATGTGGGTTTACATCCAGCAAGGCTTCAGGATGAGTACATGTGGGTTTAGATCCAGTAAGGCTTCAGGGTGAGTACATGTGGGTTTACATCCAACAAGGCTTCAGGATAAGTACATGTGGGTTTACATCCAACAAGGCTTCAGGATGAGTACATGTGGGTTTACATCCAACAAGGCTTCAGGATGAGTACATGTGGGTTTACATCCAGCAGGGCTTCAGGATGAGTACATGTGGGTTTACATCCAGCAAGGCTTCAGGATGAGTACATGTGGGTTTACATCCAGCAAGGCTTCAGGATGAGTACATGTGGGTTTACATCCAGCAAGGCTTCAGGATGAGTACATGTGGGTTTAGATCCAGTAAGGCTTCAGGGTGAGTACATGTGGGTTTACATCCAACAAGGCTTCAGGATGAGTACATGTGGGTTTACATCCAGCAAGGCTTCAGGGTGAGTACATGTGGGTTTACATCCAGCAAGGCTTCAGGGTGAGTACATGTGGGTTTACATCCAGCAAGGCTTCAGGGTGAGTACATGTGGGTTTACATCCAGCAAGGCTTCAGGGTGAGTACATGTGGGTTTACATAAAGCAGGGCTTCAGGATGAGTACATGTGGGTTTACATCCAACAAGGCTTCAGGATAAGTACATTTGGGTTTACATCCAGCAGGGCTTCAGGATGAGTACATGTGGGTTTACATCCAGCAAGGCTTCAGGGTGAGTACATGTGGGTTTACATCCAGCAAGGCTTCAGGGTGAGTACATGTGGGTTTACATCCAGCAGGGCTTCAGGATGAGTACATGTGGGTTTACATCCAGCAAGGCTTCAGGGTGAGTACATGTGGGTTTACATCCAGCAAGGCTTCAGGATGAGTACATGTGGGTTTAGATCCAGTAAGGCTTCAGGGTGAGTACATGTGGGTTTACATCCAACAAGGCTTCAGGATAAGTACATGTGGGTTTACATCCAACAAGGCTTCAGGATGAGTACATGTGGGTTTACATCCAACAAGGCTTCAGGATGAGTACATGTGGGTTTACATCCAGCAGGGCTTCAGGATGAGTACATGTGGGTTTACATCCAGCAAGGCTTCAGGATGAGTACATGTGGGTTTACATCCAGCAAGGCTTCAGGATGAGTACATGTGGGTTTAGATCCAGTAAGGCTTCAGGGTGAGTACATGTGGGTTTACATCCAACAAGGCTTCAGGATGAGTACATGTGGGTTTACATCCAACAAGGCTTCAGGATGAGTACATGTGGGTTTACATCCAACAAGGCTTCAGGATGAGTACATGTGGGTTTACATCCAGCAAGGCTTCAGGATGAGTACATGTGGGTTTACATCCAGCAAGGCTTCAGGATGAGTACATTTGGGGTTTTCATATAGCAAGGCTTCAGGATGAGTACATGTGGGTTTACATCCAACAAGGCTTCAGGGTGAGTACATGTGGGTTTACATCCAACAAGGCTTCAGGGTGAGTACATGTGGGTTTACATCCAACAAGGCTTCAGGGTGAGTACATGTGGGTTTACATCCAGCAAGGCTTCAGGATGAGTACATGTGGGTTTACATCCAACAAGGCTTCAGGATGAGTACATGTGGGTTTACATCCAACAAGGCTTCAGGGTGAGTACATGTGGGTTTACATCCAACAAGGCTTCAGGATGAGTACATGTGGGTTTACATCCAGCAAGGCTTCAGGATGAGTACATGTGGGTTTACATCCAGCAGGGCTTCAGGATGAGTACATGTGGGTTTACATCCAACAAGGCTTCAGGATGAGTACATGTGGGTTTACATCCAACAAGGCTTCAGGATGAGTACATGTGGGTTTACATCCAGCAAGGCTTCAGGATGAGTACATGTGGGTTTACATCCAACAAGGCTTCAGGATGAGTACATGTGGGTTTACATCCAGCAAGGCTTCAGGATGAGTACATGTGGGTTTACATCCAACAAGGCTTCAGGTGAGTACATGTGGGTTTACATCCAACAAGGCTTCAGATGAGTACATGTGGGCTTTACATCCAACAAGGCTTCAGGATGAGTACATGTGGGTTTACATCCAACAAGGCTCGGTGAGTACAAGAATTATCAAGAGGAAGAACCTGGTAACAAGGTTTTTGCTGCTGCCCGGTTAACCTTTCCATTACTGAATAAAGTGCCTGCTTAAACCAGTCAATAAATATTCCTGAGTCGTCCATGATGCCTGGCTTAACCTCCTAGTTACTGGTAAGCTGCCTGGCTGAACCTCGTAGTTACTGGTAAGCTGCCTGGCTTAAGCTCCTAGTTACTGGTAAGCTGCCTGGCTTAAGCTCCTAGTTACTGGTAAGCTGCCTGGCTTAACCTCCTAGTTACTGGTAAGCTGCCTGGCTTAACCTCCTAGTTACTGGTAAGCTGCCTGGCTTAACCTCCTAGTTACTGGTAAGCTGCCTGGCTTAACCTCCTAGTTACTGGTAAGCTGCCTGGCTTAACCTCCTAGTTACTGGTAAGCTGCCTGGCTTAACCTCCTAGTTACTGGTAAGCTGCCTGGCTTAACCTCCTAGTTACTGGTAAGCTGCCTGGCTTAACTTCCCAGTTACTGGTAAGCTGCCTGGCTTAACCTCCTAGTTACTGGTAAGCTGCCTGGCTTAACCTCCTAGTTACTGGTAAGCTGCCTGGCTTAACCTCCAGTTACTGGTAAGCTGCCTGGCTTAACCTCCTAGTTACTGGTAAGCTGCCTGGCTTAACCTCCTAGTTACTGGTAAGCTGCCTGGCTTAACCTCCTAGTTACTGGTAAGCTGCCTGGCTTAACCTCCTAGTTACTGGTAAGCTGCCTGGCTTAACCTCCTAGTTACTGGTAAGCTGCCTGGCTTAACCTCCTAGTTACTGGTAAGCTGCCTGGCTTAACCTCCTAGTTACTGGTAAGATGCCTGGCTTAACCTCCTAGTTACTGGTAAGCTGCCTGGCTTAACCTCCTAGTTACTGGTAAGATGCCTGGCTTAACCTCCTAGTTACTGGTAAGCTGCCTGGCTTAACCTCCTAGTTACTGGTAAGCTGCCTGGCTTAAGCTCCAAGTTACTGGTAAGCTGCCTGGCTTAACCTCCTAGTTACTGGTAAGCTGCCTGGCTTAACCTCCAAGTTACTGGTAAGCTGCCTGGCTTAACCTCCAAGTTACTGGTAAGCTGCCTGGCTTAACCTCCAAGTTACTGGTAAGCTGCCTGGCTTAACCTCCAAGTTACTGGTAAGCTGCCTGGCTTAACCTCCTAGTTACTGGTAAGCTGCCTGGCTTAACCTCCAAGTTACTGGTAAGCTGCCTGGCTTAACCTCCTAGTTACTGGTAAGCTGCCTGGCTTAACCTCCTAGTTACTGGTAAGCTGCCTGGCTTAACCTCCTAGTTACTGGTAAGCTGCCTGGCTTAACCTCCTAGTTACTGGTAAGCTGCCTGGCTTAACCTCCTAGTTACTGGTAAGCTGCCTGGCTTAACCTCCAAGTTACTGGTAAGCTGCCTGGCTTAACCTCCTAGTTACTGGTAAGCTGCCTGGCTTAACCTCCTAGTTACTGGTAAGCTGCCTGGCTTAACCTCCAAGTTACTGGTAAGCTGCCTGGCTTAACCTCCAAGTTACTGGTAAGATGCCTGGCTTAACCTCCAAGTTACTGGTAAGATGCCTGGCTTAACCTCCAAGTTACTGGTAAGCTGCCTGGCTTAACCTCCAAGTTACTGGTAAGATGCCTGGCTTAACCTCCAAGTTACTGGTAAGCTGCCTGGCTTAACCTCCAAGTTACTGGTAAGCTGCCTGGCTTAACCTCCAAGTTACTGGTAAGATGCCTGGCTTAACCTCCAAGTTACTGGTAAGCTGCCTGGCTTAACCTTCAAGTTACTGGTAAGCTGCCTGGCTTAACCTTCAAGTTACTGGTAAGCTGCCTGGCTTAACCTCCAAGTTACTGGTAAGCTGCCTGGCTTAACCTCCAAGTTATTGTAAGCTGCCTGGCTTAACCTCCAAGTTACTGGTAAGCTGCCTGGCTTAACCTCCAAGTTACTGGTAAGCTGCCTGGCTTAACCTCCAAGTTACTGGTAAGCTGCCTGGCTTAACCTCCAAGTTACTGGTAAGCTGCCTGGCTTAACCTTCAAGTTACTGGTAAGCTGTCTGGCTTAACCTCCAAGTTACTGGTAAGCTGCCTGGCTTAACCTTCAGTTACTGGTAAGCTGCCTGGCTTAACCTCCAAGTTACTGCTTTATCTACACCTTTCAAAGCTCTAGGACTCTTGGACTGGTTTATAATCATGGACTTTCACTTGAAATCATCTGATACATTAGTGCAAAGGAACAAAGTGAAGCGAATCTTCTCTGTCTTGAATTCCGGTGAACTTTTCTCTTGCTGACTGACATTATCTTTCAATATATAAGTGTTTCATCAGTTAGTATACTCAGTGTGATGTCCAAAATTCTAGAGAAGGCGGTGTTAGTGACGAAAACATTCTCCATAGTTACCAAATCATGTTTCAAGAGATCTTCCTCGACCGACACCTTCCTAATTAATCTGATGGACTACCTAAGAACTCAAATGTCGTTCGGTAATTTCATTGGTATGGTGACATTACACTTACAAAAGGCCTTTGATACTGTCACTCACAACACATTATGTAACAAACTACAAGCTATCGGCGTAGGTTCTGTAGACTGGTTTAAGTTCTACCTGAGCATCAGGAAACAAATTGTTGAGATCAACCTTAGTTCCCTAAGGTAGTATTCTGGGACCCTTATTGTTCCTATGTTATGTATAAGACATGCCCATCAATGTTAAGTGTAAGATTCTGTTGTATGCGGATGACAGTGCTCTGTTAGTGTCAGGTAAAGACCCACAAGATAATAGCTAATGTAATAACACCAGAACTGGAGTCCTGCAGCAAATGGTTAGTACACAACAAACTATCGTTACACCTCGGGAAAACAGAAGTCATTCTCTTTGGCAAGAAACATAAACTGAAAGGGTAAATAATTTTAGTGTCCAGTGTAATGGTGAACCCATCACTTCAGTGTAATGGTGAACCCATCACTTCAGTGTAATGGTGAATCCACCACTTCAGTGTAATGGTGAACCCATCACTTCAGTGTAATGGTGAACCCATCACTTCAGTGTAATGGTGAACCCATCACTTCAGTGTAATGGTGAACCCATCACTTCAGTGTAATGGTGAACCCATCACTTCAGTGTAATGGTGAACCCATCACTTCAGTGTAATGGCGAACCCATCACTTCAGTGTAATGGTGAACCCATCACTTCAGTGTAATGGCGAACCCATCACTTCAGTGTAATAGTGAACCCATCACTTCAGTGTAATGGTGAACCCATCACTTCAGTGTAATAGGTGAACCCATCACTTCAGTGTAATGGTGAACCCATCACTTCAGTGTAATGGTGAACCCATCACTTCAGTGTAATGGTGAACCCATCACTTCAGTGTAATGGTGAACCCATCACTTCAGTGTAATGGTGAACCCATCACTTCAGTGTAATGGTGAACCCATCACTTCAGTGTAATGGGAACCCATCACTTCAGTGTAATGGTGAACCCATCACTTCAGTGTAATGGTGAACCCATCACTTCAGTGTAATGGTGAACCCATCACTTCAGTGTAATGGTGAACCCATCACTTCAGTGTAATGGTGAACCCATCACTTCAGTGTAATGGTGAACCCATCACTTCAGTGTAATGGGAACCCATCACTTCAGTGTAATGGTGAACCCATCACTTCAGTGTAATGGTGAACCCATCACTTCAGTGTAATGGTGAACCCATCACTTCAGTGTAATGGTGAACCCATCACTTCAGTGTAATGGTGAACCCATCACTTCAGTGTAATGGTGAACCCATCACTTCAGTGTAATGGTGAACCCATCACTTCAGTGTAATGTGAACCCATCACTTCAGTGTAATGGTGAACCCATCACTTCAGTGTAATGGTGAACCCATCACTTCAGTGTAATGGTGAACCCATCACTTCAGTGTAATGGAACCCATCACTTCAGTGTAATGTGAACCCATCACTTCAGTGTAATGGTGAACCCATCACTTCAGTGTAATGGTGAACCCATCACTTCAGTGTAATGGTGATATCTGGGAATCCCTTGACCCAAGCATGTCAGAACTGACAGGAACAGCTAGCTAAGAAAGAGAATGCCAGGCTCAAGTTCCTCCTCAGACATGCACATTGTTTACCTAGTGAGGCTCACTAGACCCTTTGTCTAGCTCTTAATCAACGCCATATTGATTATTCTTGTTCTTCACTACCCTGCACTAACATGAACACTGAAAAATAGACTACAAATCAGCCAGAACAAAATGGTGAGACTCATGGTGACCCGGGTCCAAGAGAACATGTATGGACCTGGGTCCAAGAGAACATGTATGGACCTGGGTCCAAGAACATGTATGGACCTGGGTCCAAGAGAACATGTATGGACCTGGGTCCAAGAGAACATGTATGAACCTGGGTCCATGTATGGAACCAGAACCAGTATGGTGCCAGAACCAGTATGGTACCAGAACCAGTATGGTGCCAGAACCAGTATAGTACCAGAACCTGTATGGTGTCAGAACCAGTATGGTGCCAGAACCAGTATGGAACCAGAACCGTATGGTACCAGAACCAGTATGGTACCAGAACCTGTATGGTACTAGAACCAGTATGGTACCAGAACCTGTATGGAACCAGAACCAGTATGGTGCCAGAACCAGTATGGAACCAGAACCAGTATGGTACCAGAACCAGTATGGTACCAGAGTGAGTGAAGACAATTTTGTGGTACCTACAGTAGGTAGCTCAGGCTTCAGACACCTTTCATTGTACAACAATGAAGGAGAAGACCTGACTGCCTGTACATGTCAAAGCCAGTCATAGCATAAACCAGTTCAGGAAGAAACCTGTAAGGTACCTAATGAATGAAGCTACAGAAAGGTACCTAATGACTGAAGGTACCTAATGAATGAAGCTACAGAAGGTAAATCATGAATGAAGATACAGAAAGGTGCCTAATGAATGAAACTTCAGGAAGTTACCTAAAGAATGAAGCTACAGAAAAGTACCTAATGAATAAAGCTTCAGAAAGTTACCTAATGAATGAAGCTACAGAAACATACCTGATGAATGAAGCTACAGAAATGTACCTAATGAACAAAGCTACAGGAAATTACCTAATTAATGAAGTTATAGAAACGTACCTGATGAATTAAGCTACAGAAAGGTACCTAATGAACAAAGCTACAGGAAGTTACCTAATGAATGAAGCTACCGAAACCTACCTGATGAATAAAGCTACAGAAAGGTACCTAATGAATGAAACTACAGAAAGGGACCTAATGAATGAAGCTACATAAAAGTACCAAATAAATGAAGCTACAGAAAGGTACCTAATGAATGAAGATACAGAAAGGTACCTAATGAATGATGCTACCGAAAGGTACCTAATGAGTAAAGCCACAGAAAGGTACCTAATGAATGAAGCTACAGAAAGGTACTTAATAAATGAAGCCTCAGAAAGGTACCTAATGAATGAAGCTACAGAAAGGTACCTAATGAATGAAGCCTCAGAAAGGTACCTAATGAATGAAGCTACAGAAAGTTACCTAATGAATGAAGCTACAGAAAGGTACCTAATGAAAAAGCTTCAAAAAGGTACCTAATGAATGAAGCCTCAGAAAGGTACCTAATGAATGAAGCCTCAGAAAAGTAACTAATGAATGACGCCACAGAAATGTACCTAATGAAGGACGCCTCAGAAAGGTACCTAATAAAAGACGCCTCAGAAAGGCACCTAATGAATGACGCCTCAGAAAGGTACCTAATGAATGACGCCTCAGAAAGGCACCTAATGAATGACGCCTCAGAAAGGTACCTAATGAATGACGCCTCAGAAAGGCACCTAATGAATGACGCCTCAGAAAGGTACCTAATGAATGACGCCTCAGAAAGGTACCTAACGAATGAAGCCTCAGAAAGGCACCTAACGAATGAATCCTCAGAAAGGGATGAGAGTAATTTCTCACAAAGTTAACATTGGTGTAACTATTATTGTAAGCTGATCATCTCTATTTAATATTCATGTTAATAACTCACTTCACTTTATTATTGTTATTATAAATAGTTTTATTGTAAGTGACTTTCCCACAGTTGACTTTCTCAGTTGCTGTAATAAAATGATCATGACTTATTGCTACTGTATCTTACAGTCAGACTTTACATAGTATTACAAGAAACACTGGAGATAAGTCACATTGACTCTCTTGTGTTATTCCAGTGGGTAACTGACACCTGTCTTACTACATATGATAATGGTACTTAGTCCCATAATTCTTTGTACTAAACAATTTTAAAAATGTATATATATATATATATATATATATATATATATATATATATATATATATATATATATATATATATATATATATATATATATTTATTAACACATCGGCCGTCTCCCACCAAGGCAGGGTAGCCCGACTGAATCCCTTCATAAATGTTACCTATCTAATACGCTCACACATGCTTGCTGGAAGTCCAAGCCCCTCGCACACAAACCTCCTTTACCCCCTCCCTCAAACCCTTCCTAGGCCGATATCTACCCTACCTTCACTCCACTATAGATTTTACACTCGAAGTCATTCTATATCGTTCCATTCTCTTACATGTCCAAACAACAACCCCTCCTCAGCCCTCTGGATAATAGTTTTGGTAATCCTGCACCTCCTCCTAATTTCCAAACTACGAATTTTCTGCATTATATTCACACCACACATTGCCCTCAGACATGACATCTCCACTGCCTCCAGCCTTCTCATTGTTGCAACATTCATCACCCATGCCTCACACCCATACAAGAGTGTTGGTATAACTATACCTCATACATTCCCTCCATAGGTACCTTTCGTAGTTTAATTCAACAGGTACCTTTCTGTAGCTTCATTCATTAGGTAACTTTCTGTAGCTTCCATGAATAATGACAGTAAACAGGTGATGTTACAGTAAGTAAAACAACCACTGTGTAAAATAGTGAATTTCCACTGTAAAATAATACAGCAGTGGAAGGCTTATAAGGTTGAGATAGCATCTCACATATGACATGACACCCGACCCATTATGAGAGGGGAGGGGAAGAGTGTCAAGATACGTGTCAAGCAAAATTTTTGAAGGGCCTGTCACGCTTAGCTTAAATTTCTCTCAAATTCTATTAATTATAAATGAATTTATTTATTTTTATCCCTTAACTAATATTCACATTCAAATTTATGCCATTTTTTTTGTAAAACTTGATTATATTTCTCTGAATCATAAATCTGTTTGATGAAACTTTCTCAACTTGTTTAAAATCAATTATATACCTGGAGTTTACCTGGAGTTTACCTGGAGGAGTTAAAGTCCTGGAGTTTACCTGGAGAGAGTTAAACTCCTGGAGTTTACTTGGAGTTAGTTAAAGTTATGGAGTTTACCTGGAGAGAGTTAAAGTCCTGGAGTTTACCTGGAGAGAGTAAACTCCTGGAGTTTACCTGGAGAGAGTTAAACTCCTGGAGTTTACCTGGAGTGAGTTAAAGTTATTTGGGGTTTCTTACCCCCGGAGAGAGTTAAACCTGGAGTTTACCTGGGGAGAGTTTAAACTCGGAGTTAATACCTGGAGAGAGTTAAACTCCTGGAGTTTACCTGAGTGAGTTAAACTCCTGGAGTTTACCTGGAGAGAGTAAACTCCAGGTTACAATTGCTCACCTAAGTAAACAGATCATTAGACTCTTGTCTACTTCTAATGCAATATTTCTGTTGTATAAATGGAATACCGACAGTGTGAAAAATTAGACACACGTCTAACTTCTGGGTATTATTATTTATGACAGATGTTTGTGGACACTGACAGACACTGTAGCATCATGGGCTCTTGATACAAGGAATTCTTCAACATATCGACTCCAGGCTGAGGATTGACTACCTCAAACTCCTCCTCTTACCCATTTCTGCTTTGTATTGGACTGATGAAGCCAGTGTGTGGCGAAACGCTTCTTTAATAAAGTTTTCCATATGTTGCAT
>WNWK01055275.1:0-11324 GCA_009830355.1 Cherax destructor
TGAGAGGGGGTCATTAATACAATACAGATAAACAATGTAAATTACATGGGGAACATGGAGGTCAGGTGGAAATAAAGGGTAAAAAAATACCGACACAACGGAAGGAACACGGGAAAGGGTTCTTTTTTAATTCTACCCAGGATTCTAGACTTATCACCCTATTTTGAAGTTGTACGCAGCATTCCCCCTGACCCAGCATTCTCCACCTGACCCAGCATTCTCCATCTGACCCAGCATTCTCCACCTGACCCAGCATTCTCCACCTGACCCAGCATTCTCCACCTGACCCAGCTTTCTCCCCCTGCCCCAGCATTCTCCATCTGACCCAGCATTCTCCACCTGCCCCAGCATTCCCCCCTGACCCAGCATTCTCCATGCCCCAGCATTCTCCACCTGCCCCAGCATTCTCCACCTGACAAAATCCTATAAATACCTAAGAACATGCATAAGAACCAAACCCTTTTCTCCCAGGTAGATCTGTCGTGACTTGATAACATCCATTTTGGGGGGAAACGTTGTCAATAAAGGATCAAATTATACGGCTTATGTTTTTTTAAGAAAAGGACAAAATCAATTGTAAATTTTTTAGGAAATTTTCGCTCTAAAGGCTTTGTCAAGCCTTTACAAAAATAACGGCTTGACAAAGCCCTGGAGAGCGAAACGTTGCCATAAAAAAACACTTTTCATTTTTCTTTACAAATTTGTCGGTAATTATACCAAAAGAACATAAGAATGGAGGAACACCGAAAACCCATACAAGGCAGGTCCTTATCAAAACCCCACTACCTAAAAATTTACCCCCGTACTACTGCCTCAAATGTTTTATTGAAAACGTCAGTAAATTTGTCAGGCAGGAACGCCCTCTCGTGAACCCATGGGATTCATTAATCAAATTATGTTCTTAAAGGGGGACTTCTAATAATATCAGCTATATGTAATAATAATGGTGAATTACCGACAATATGTTAAGAAAAAAGGACACAAATCAACTAATGTGACTTTTTATTGTGGCAACTTTTCGCTCTCCAGGAGTTTTCCCAAGCCTTTAAAGCGAAAAGGGCCCAAGTGGGCTATTATATACCCCAAAGTGAGGTGAAATACTAGTGGTTCGAGGTAGTAGTGATATAAGTAGTAGTAGTAGTAATACAATACGGTAGAACAATAATATGCACAAGTAAAGGTGATAAAACAAATCTTGGGTAGTATAACAATAGGTTAGACAAATATTTTGCTGGAT
This sequence comes from Cherax destructor, assembly GCA_009830355.1. Classification (NCBI taxonomy): domain Eukaryota; kingdom Metazoa; phylum Arthropoda; class Malacostraca; order Decapoda; family Parastacidae; genus Cherax; species Cherax destructor. The sequence goes on from WNWK01055275.1 coordinate 1,238, forward strand.
TGAAATATAGAAGGCCTGTAGGGTGTTCCACACTACGAGGGCTTGTGTTGAATTAGCAGGAGAGACTATGTGATGGTATGGTTAACTGTTTTCAGGAGGATTCTTGCAAAGACTTCAGGTGGTGAAGCTGCCTTTTTTTTGTTTAATTGTGTTGAAACGAGATAAGTGCTGATTCAAGGCATTTGCGTCTAGGGAAATTAGTTTTTTTGATTACTAGTCGGGCGTCTTTGAATTTCGAGATGATTGTTGGTTTCGGTTTTGTGCAGGCGTTTTCAGGTTATCGTTTCTGCATGCATTAATGTGTTCATTGATGCGTATGGGGTTTCTTGCGTTTTTTAATAAATTCTGTCCGCCCCCAAGGGGTATAGTGTAGCCCCCTATAAAAAACCAGACAAACACTGAAACGCACCAGTAAAGGGAAAAGAAACTTCTGTACTTGATCCCCAGCAACCCTAAACCAGCACACATGTATGGCTTACCCAAGACCCATAAGCATAATATTCCTCTCAGACCAATCACATCAGGTATGGCGTGCACCACAAACCAGCCGGAGTTTTTGCCAAACATCTTTCCTCCCTTTCGGGGGACCATCGCCCCGCTCATCAAACATTCAGGCGACCTTCTCAACCGCATCCGAAATCTCCCACCCAAAAAAAAACTAAGCAGTTTGGCGTGACGCCCCTCTTCACTAAAGTACCTACCACACAAGCCATCGAGGTTCTCGACGTAAAGTCAAACAGGGCCTTAACCCCCTCTACCTCCCGGGGAATTTTTTTGACCTTTTTAACTCTTGGGAAATTTTAACTGTTTTTCTTTCAATAACAGGCTCTACAAACAAACATGGCATGGGAATGGGGGCCCCATCAGTGCCGTCTTATAACTTTTACATGGAAACCTAGAGGCTGAACACTTCGCCAACATCATACCCTCAAGCGTCATTTGGGTTCGTTCGTAGACGAGTCCTCGTAAAACTCCCAAACGTTTTGATGTACGGAATTTTAGGCAAGGCTCAACGCAGTTGAACCGGGGTCCAGTTTACACTAGAAGAAAGTCCCAAAGACATGCTACCCTTTCTAGACGTCCTCATCCACAAAGTAGATAACAACCTAAGATTTCAAGTTTACCGAACCTACAAATAAAAATGATCTCACACACTTCTATTCCAGTCAAGATACTAAGACCAAAAGAGGTATCATCATCGGATTCTTCCTAAGAGCTTACCGAATTTGTAGTCCTGAGTTTCTTGACGAGGAATTTCATACATTCACCAAACCTTCACTGATTTAAAATTTTCCCTTTCCTTTTCATCAAAGATTGCAAGAAAAAAGCTCTTCAGATTATTAATTCTCCACGCGTCAACACCCCCCCTAACAAAGTTATAATTCTTCCCAACAAGGTTGATCCAACATTTCTAAAATATTTGCAAAGCTAAACTAGAGTCGCCATTGCTTCCAGTACTTCTATTAAGGATCTAACCAGGGCAAATCCAAGCACCATGAACCAGTCAACCCGGGGCTAAATATACCCCGTGGAGGTGCGACAAATTTTTTGTAGGAGAAACAGCAAGAAACCCCGATACACGCATCAATGAACACATTAATGCATGCAGAAAAGATAATGAACAAGCCTGCGTACAACACCGAAATTCCAACAATCATCTCAAAATTCAAAGCCCCGACTAGTAATAAAGAAACCAATTTTCCCTAGACGCAAATGCCTTGAATCAGCACTTATCTCTGTTTCTAAAAAATTAAACAAAAAAAAACAGTTTTCCATCTCAAGTCTTGAAGAATCCTCCTGAAAACAGTTAACCATCCATCATAGTCTCTCCCCTAATTCAACACCACATCGTGATGTGGAACACTCCTACAGCCTTCTATATTTCAACCTCCAGAAAAAATTTTCAACCTATTGTTATACACCCAATATTTTTTTTATCCCCTTTTTACTCATGTGCATATTGATTGTTCTCCCGTATTGTATTACTCTACTACTACTACTACTTATATCACTACTACCTCGACCACCATAGTTTTTCCCCTCTTTTGAATATAAAATACCCACTGTGTCCATGTATCGCTTGTAACGGCAGAAAGCCCCGGAAAGAAAGTTCCAAAAAAAATGTCACATTAGTTCTTTTTTTTTTACTAATATCAGCTATAATTGATTCTAATAATTTGCCTACTATAGACGTAGGTTTTTGGACGGAAATTTTGTAAATGGACTTACCCCCTGATTTGAATATAGGAACTACATTAGCTATCTTCCACATCTCGGGTAACAATTAGGATGGACGTATTAAACACATTCGTTAATGGCTGACTAATTTCCCATCTTGCATTTTTTAAGTACCCGGGAAAACAACTCTGGGTCCCGAGGACTTATTTTGCTTCAATTTATCTATCTGTTTGATAACCATGTCCCATGCCCAAAGGGGCCGGTGTAGGGGGGCGCACAGCGATAAACACCATGGCTTGAAGCTTTTCCTCACAGCCTTAAATATCAATTTAGCTAAACCACTGAAGATGCCAAAACTCTGCTTTTGCACAACTGTATTTCCAAGACTAATGACGCAGATTCTAAACCACCACAGCGTTCATTTAAAATCTTCCTGATATGTTTGCATCTTTCCCCTTCATAAAGAGGTGGGGGAAGCCTGTAAAAACACAGACATTATTAATTTTGACAGTACGAGGACGTATTTATCCGTTGACACGACTGCATCAGTTCCCGGATATCTCACATATATATTTTTTCCTCTTCCCCCACATATAACAAACTTCAGGTTTGTTTTTAAACAAACTTGTGAGTGTCTTGTTGGCTAAGTCTCCCTTGGTAGTGATGAGGTGGTGACAGGTGGTAGCTAATGGTAGTACTGGGATGGCTAATGGGGTATTGGTAGTGCCTAATGGTGGTACTTGTTGTGCTGGGTGGTTAATGGTAGTACTTTGTGGCTAATGGTAGTACTTGTAGTGGCTAACGGTGGAAAGTAGTGGTGGTAGTGGCTAACTGTAGTACTGGTAGTGGGGAATGGAATACTGGTGAGGCTAATGGTAGTACTGTAAGGGTTTTGTGCACAGTCTCCAGTTCTTCAGTGTCGCTTGCCTTGAAGAGGGTCGTTGTATATACCAATATTCCAGCCGACAGAAGACAAGTGACCTGATCATCATACTTGGTCTTTCTTGTTCTGAAAGTTCTTGTTATCCAATGTATATTTTTTTTAGCTGTGATAACATTCTTGATTTGAAACTGAGATTCTGTTGTCACTCCCAAGTCTCTCCTAGACTTCCGCTCTATTGAGTTACTTCAGTTTCATTTCCCCAATTTTACCGTAACATATAATTGGAATTTGTCCTAAGACCATTATACTGTTGTCATTGTCCCACTGGAAGCCTTGGTTAATATCAAAGAGCTCGCCGTGTCTTATATGGATGCACACTCGTACAATTTCTTGTATCGTCTGTGCTATGATTTATGTCATGTCTATGTCAGTTTGAAAATGAGAAAGAGAAGGGGGGCAAGTACTATGCCACGAGGAACAGATTTTTTACTGTGGCCGCCTCTGACTGTACTCTTTACTGTTACTCCGGGGTTTTATTTGTTAGGATGTTAAATATGCTTTCCAGTTATTTCTTTTGACGCATTTGTACACAGTTATGCAGTAGTCAGTCTTGTTGAAGGCTTTGCAAAGTCAGGGATATTACATCTGCATTAATACTTGTCTTCCAGTGTGTATAAGATGGTCTTGGGGTTTAGCAACTGCAAGAGGGGCAGCGTCCAGATCTGGGCCCATTTACCCTGAGTCGTGCAATTGCTGCAGTTTCATGTGACTGGCACTCTTTCTTCTTAAAAATTTTCAACGATTTTAAAATGTGCGACATCAGAGCTGTTGGTCTATAGATTTTTTCAGTTTCTTTGTGCCACCTTTTGGGGGCTGAGGATATATCAGGGTTTTTAATGACTGGGGTGACACCTGGGCCCAGACTCCTCCTCTATACAATATTTAAGGCGCGAGATAGGGTGTTTACAATTCATAATAAATAGAGAGTTCTACGAGTCTGAGCCCGAGGCGGTGCTGTTTCGAGGTCAAACGGGTTAGCTTTTTTTTCAAATTTGAAAATATATAATTTTAGTCTCGTTCATAAAGAACTCGCTAGAATCGAAAAATTTTTGGTACAGTCGCCCGTTGAACAGAAATTTTCATTCACAAGTATTTCATTCATTTATTTGTTACTGCGTTGTATGTTCCCTCTCCTTCTATTATGAACCTCACCTAGATGATTTTTTTACCTCTTGATTTTGCATGTGAAAATTTTTTTTTTCAGTTTCACATATTGCTCTCCTTCCCCTTTTTCCTGGGTTTTTTAAGGATACATTCAGTTTGACAACGATTCCTTACTCTAATTGCTATTTATTTTCGTTGTTAAAAAAGTTTGGTGCCTTTGAGATTTTCTGTCTCTCCGCGTATCTCGCCCCTTTTCTCTTGTAGCTTTCATCTTGTCTTCTATCTTCGTGATGGTGAGAAAAAACCTGTGTCAACCTCGGCGATCCAAGACTCTTCTACTTATTACCACCATGAAAGGGAATACTAAACCTGGGCACCCTGTTCTTCTACCTTCTGTTTTTTCAGAAACCTACTATAGGTCCCCCCTGGTTAGGTCCACCTGGTGGGGGGCCCACCCGGCTCAGGTAAAAAAAAAGAAGAAAAACTCTATTGTTTCTTCTTTTGGTGGCTGTTTGGTTCCTTTTTTCCTTTCAACTTTCCTCCTTCCCCTTTTTAGGAGAGAAAGATGGATGAAGAGGGGGAAGCTGGGATAAAGGGGCAGGGTGTGGGGGAAATTTTTCCTGTGTAGGTGTGGCACCCTGGGGCACACCCCCAACACCCCCCCCTAAGGTTTGCCACCCCTTGAGGCACCCCCCCCCCCCCCCACCTTCAGACCTCTACTGATTTAAAAAACGCACCTTCAAAGGGACACCATGTTTCATTTTTTTTTTTTTTTTTTTTTTCTCTCTCTCTCTCTCTCTCTCTCTCTCTCTCTCTCTCTCTCTCTCTCTCTCTCTCTCTCTCTCTCTCTCTCTCTCTCAATATTTTGATGCCTTCTTGTTGGACAAGACGTGGAGATATAAATAAAGTAAAGAACAGAGTGAAGCATATTAACACCATGGGGGACTGTAAGCGACCTAAAAATAAAACTCCTTGTGCAGATATCTGGTTTATAGTGTCTTAAAAAGGGTTTCTTTTAAAAGTTTGGGGAAGCTGTTTGGGGGTTTCCAGACTCCTTTTTTGTTTTTCATACCCAAATCTCACTAACTTCTATTTGATCGGAAAAATTCCAGAAGAAACTAGTCAGACCAACCTTCAGCCCAGTCTCCTTGACTGAGTTTGTATTTGTATTTATTCTTTTATCAAAGGTTTTTTTAAGTCTACAAAAACATTTGTTTTTTGGGGGGGCTGCCCACCCCCTTTCGGCAAAGGGACTGATCTAAAAAACTACTATTTTACCTCCTCCGTGTTATTTTTACTGAAGAAGCCTTTTTAAGGCGAAATTTTCCCCAGTAGATGCCTCAGGTTGCACTTTTTTTTTCACCAAAACTTGTTCTTTCTCACTTGTGTCTTTCTACTTGTGTCTTTTCCTTGTGTCTTTCTCATTTGTGTCTTTCTCCTTTGTCTTTTCACTTGTGTTTTTCTCACTTGTGTCTTTCCATTGTGTCTTTCATTGTGTCTTTCTCATTTTCCTTTGTGTCTCATTGTGTCTCTCATTGTGCTCACTTGTGTCCACTTGTGTTCACTTGTGTCTTACTTGTGTAGTTCCACATTACTATCACAGTGCCCCTTTTGTTTAAATTTTGGGGCAGGATTTTTTGATCTTTTCTCATCACACGACTATTGGGACTGAACCCTGAGTCAAGTGAGCCCTAAAACTCACAGGCCGTAAACAACCACTTGACCACGTTCGGGTGATTTTTTCCTCTTGTTATTACGTTTTGTGAGTCATGGGTTTATCATTTATGTTTAAAAAAGAGGGGGCCCAGTACTGAACCTTGTACCACTGCTCTCACGCCAGCATCCCCCAGTATTTATTTTGTTCCCTCTTCCCCTTAATTACTTTGCATTTACTCTGCTGTGTGTTTTGTTTACTTACCATTTGTGGGTTTCAGAAGTCAGTTTCAGCCCTGGCCCCCTCTTGATTTGATGCTTCGAAATTTACTGCCTCCTAGCCTGGGGGGGGCCCTGTCATATTTTTTCTTAAAACTATGAGGAATCCCACCCCAAAATACGTCTTTATCCGGGTCATTCCCTTTTTGACCACCCCCAGGGTGAAGACATAATTTCTGAATCATTGAGACTCGTCTGGGTCTGAAGCCTCAACTGTGCCCTCATGTACCTGTTTTTTGCCTCCCGAACAGGCTATCACTATCATTCATGTCCTCTGAGCATTCTAATGTCGTTATCATGTCTCCCATGATTCTTCTATTCTGTAATGTTGTGGCTAGTTCTCATAACCAAGAATCATAACTCTTAGCCTGCCTAGTCTTGTTGCATACCTTTCAGTCTCTCTAGTTCCTGACATGTTTTATCAGGGAGTTACAAACAGGGGCTGAGTGTGCGCGTGTATCCGGGGCACATGTGTGAATGCGTATGAGACCGATTCCATGTGTGAGTGTACATATGTGTACGGTTGGGGTGTGACGCTTGTCACATAAAATTCATCTCACAATTTTTCAACATCCGGTGTTGAGACGCCAACCTGCCTTCTGCAATACCAATACTGGACTGGTAGTGGTGGTAGTTCAGATACTGGGTGGTAGTAGTGGAGTCAGTACTACTGGTCTGGTAGTGGTGGAGTGCAGTACTCTGGTACTGGTAGTGGGGGAGTGAATTTTTTTACTGGTACTGGTAAAGTGGATGAAATACTCTGGTACTGGTGGTGGTGGAGTGCAGTACTACTGGGACTGGTAGTGGTGGGAGTGCAGTACACTGGTACTGGTGGGGGGTGGTAGTGCAGCACTGGTACTGGTGTGGTGGTAGTGCAGACTACTGGTACTGGTAGGGGGGTAGTGCGATACGGGGGTGATGGGGATATTAATATTGGTGATGATGGTGTTTCTATTGCTGGTTGTGGTAGTGGTGATAGTGGTTGTGGTGGTAGTACTGCTGACTGTGATGGTGGTGGTTATGGTGGTAATAGTGGTAGGACAACCAACATTGCACAATGATCACATAATAAGAGTATAGTTGATGTTGCTACTCTTAACCTCACTAAACATGGCCAGGAGGGCCCGCGGGGGGTTGGGGGGAGGGATACCCGGGCACGGTGGGTTGAGATGATTAGATCCCCGTGGGATCCCTGGGCAGGGTGGGTTGAGATAATTATGTATCCCGGTGGTATACCCGGGGCACGGGGGTTGAGATGATTATGACCCCCGGTGGGATACCCTGGGCACGGTGGGTTGGATGAATGCCCCGGTGGGATACCCTGGGCACGGTGAGTTGAGATGATTATTTTCCCCGGGTGGGATACCCTGGGCAGGGTTTGTTGAAATGATTAATCCCCGGTGGGATACCCTGAGCACATTGGGTTGAGATAATTATGCGCCCCCTGGGGATCCCCTGGGCGGGTTTTTGAAATGATTAGGTCCCCCGGGGGATCCCGGGACGGTGGGTTGAGTTTATGTATCCCCGGGGGAACCCTGAGCACATTGTGTTGAGATGATTATGTATCCCGGTGGGATACCCTGGGCACGGTGGGTTGAGATGATCATGCCCCCGGTGGGATACCCTGGGCACGGGGGTTGAGATGATTATGTACCCCCGGGGGGATCCCTTAATGGTTGCCTGATTTTTTTTTTTTTTTACCATTTATTTTAATTTTCGTTTCTCTCATAACTGAGAACGCCTCACCCAACGGGTTCAAATTTTAAAAACTTGTGTACTGTGAGGACCAGATTCTGAACAGCTGGCATGGGGGCTCCATAAAGGGGAGAAAGCCTTCCCCGCATCCTGGAAGGCCGGGAGAACTTTAAAATCGCGTGGAGAAGCTTAAACCTTAAAATAAGCTGCCTCAAGGAGGGGAAGGGAAAAAGAGGGGGGGTAGGAGGAAAAGAGGGGAGGAGGAAGAAGAGGGGGGGTAGGAGGAAGAAGAGGGGGGAGGAGGAAGAAGAGGATGGGTAGGAGGAAGAAAAAAAGGGTAGGAGGAAGAAGAGGAGGGGTGGGAGGAAGAAAGGGGGGGTGGAGGAAAAGAGGAGGGGTAGGAGGAAGAAGGGGGGGGGTAGGAGGGAAGAGGGGGGTAGGAGGAAAAGAAAGGGGGGTGGAGGAAGAAGAGAAGGGGTAGGAGGAAAAAGGGAGGGGTAGGAGGAAGAAGAAAGGGGGGTAGGAAAAAAGAAGGGGGGAGGAGGATCAACTCTTAGAAAGTTGTTAGACACATATCTGTCGGTTTCAAAGCACACACACACACCCCAAAAGTTGCGTGCCCCCCATAACATGGGCATACGTACACGCACGTAGATATGCACCTACACAGACATACAACGCAAAATACACATAGTGTTTACCAGACTGGGGAAAGGCAACTGTGTGCCCGCTGGGCAAACAGTGGGCACGAGGCTAACACAGGGGCAGAGGTAACACAGTGTGGACGGGTTAAACAGTGTGGCACGAGGCTAACACAGGGGCACGAGGCTAACACAGTGTGGCACGAGGCTAACATAGTGTGGCACGGGGCAACACAGTGTGGCACGAGGCTAACATAGGGGCAAGGCTAACATAGTGTGGCACGAGGTTAACACAGTGGCCGAGGAACACAGTGTGGCAAGTGGTTAACCCAAATGTGGTAAAGAGGGGAATCAGGAAATGCTTCACACAGGGAGAACATACGACAAGGAAGACTGTGGGAAAATGGCTTACCTGTTTTTTAACGTAGACATGACAGAAATCAAATAGTATTTTAGACACCAAGTAGACATGACAGAGCGCAATTAGACATACCAGAAACCAAGTAGATGTTTTTGAACCCAGTAGATACAGAAACCAAGTACCTAGAGAACAGTTCATCATTAAACACAGTGACTGAGGCGGACCCGGAGACAGAGCTAACTATAAAACACACTCCAAAACAATGGGGAGGGGCCGGAGCGTGAATCGCCCTGAACCACAAATAGGGAGTACACACATACACTCACACACAAAAAAACAAGTGTTATCAATAAGTATCTTTACAAGTGGTAACGTCTATCATTGGGACAATAAAAAAATTTTATGACTTATATAAAGTTTTATATATATATATATATATATATATATATATATATATATATATATATATATATATATATATATATATATATATATATATATATATTCGTTATGTTTTTACTATAAAAATACCAGGTCAGTCGCTCAAGGAATGGTTGAGGGGGCAATCCACCGTCTTCTTGCTATGAGGAGACACAAAATGTTTAGAGGGATATTTTTACTATGATATATTATTATTATTATTATTAATTTATTATTATTATTATTATTATTATTATTATTATTATTATTATTATTATTTTTTTATTAACTGAATCGTTTAATAATGTTTGGGAAAAGGGGTTTAACGCAGTAGACAGAATAGACCAGCAATTAAAAAACCACAGATAAAGACAAACCAGCAACAAGGGCAGACCAGCAACAAGGACAGACCAGCAGACAAGGACAGATAGCAGACGAGGGGAGTAAGGGGGAGAGGGCGAAAAGGGCCAGTGGTGCAGGGAATGCTGCAACGAGGCAAATGTCGCTACCCCCCTGGGTTTCCCGCACCCCCCCAGCACCCACCTGGTCCCAGCACCTCCCCCGCACCTCCGGGCCCAGCACCCACCACCCAGCTCCTCCCAGCACCCCCTGGGTTTCCCGCTCTTCCCCGCACCCACCTTCCCGCCCCCCTGCACCCACCTGGTCAAACACCCCCAGCACCCACCTGGTTCCAGCATCCCCCGCACCCACCTGGGGACCGGGGCCCCGAACCCCCCCCAAAACCCACCTGGTTCCAGCCCCCCCCAGCTCCCCCCGACCACTGACCACGACTCTTTCTCCCAATTTTTTATC
>WNWK01055276.1:0-11324 GCA_009830355.1 Cherax destructor
TATTTAATAATATTTTAAATTTTAAATTATAAAAAAAGGGAGGCTAATTTGGTCCTAAAAAGGAAAAGGCCCAACATGTTTAATGAAAAAAAGAGCAGGATGTGAGTGGGGGGGGAGGGGGTGAGGCATTCGTAAATGAAAGGGGGAAAAGCAGCTGGAATTGACGGAATCATGACAGAAATTTTAAAAAGGGGGGGGGGGGATATAGTGTTGGGGAGTTTTTTATTTTTTTTTAAAAAAATGTATGAAAGAAAAAACCGGGGATTGGCAGAGAGCATGTATATTTCCCTTTTTATAAAAAGGGGAAAGGGGGGGAAAAAAGGGGTGAAAAATTATAGGGAATAAGTTTACTGAGTATACCAGGAAAGGATGGAGGTTATTTTTGGGAAAAGAATTAGAGGTAAGACAGAGAGGGATTGCAGATGAGCAAGGAGGTTTTTTAGAGGGGGTGGGGGATGTGTTCAAGTTTTTAATGAAGCATATTTGAACAGTATTTAGATAAAGGTAGAAATTTTTTTATTGCATTTATGGATTTAGAAAAGGCATATGATAGAGTGGATAGGGGGCAATGTGGAAAATTTGCAAGTGTATGGAATAGGTAGAATTGGGAACAAAATTTTTTTTATGAGGATAGTGAGGCGAGGTTGGGGTGTGTAGGAAAAGGGGGAGATTTTTCCCGGTAAAAGAGGTCTTAGACAGGGATGTGTAATGTCACCATGGTTTTTTTAATATATTTATAGATGGGGTTGTAAAAGAAGAAATGCTAGGGTGTTGGGGAGAGGTGGGTTTAAATTTTGGAGAATTAAATGAAAAAGGGGGAGTTGACACAGTTATTTTTTGCTGATAACCTGTGCTTATGGGAGATTCTAAAAAAAAGTTGCAAAGGTTAGTGGACGAGTTTGGGAGGGGTTTTAAAGGTAGAAAGTTAAAAGTGAACATAGATAAGAGAAAAGGTGATGGGGGTATCAAATGATTTAAATAAAAAAAAATTGGATATAAATTTGGGAAAATTATGGAAAGAAATGTTTTCAGATATTTGGGATTTGGGACGTGTCAGCGGATGGGTTTATAAGGATGGGGTTTAACCATGGGAATTGATAAAGGGAAAAAAAGGTGAGGGGGGAAATTGAGGTATCGGGAGAAAAAAAACGTTATCCATGGAGGCAAAAAGGGAATGTACAAAGTATAGTGGTACCAACACTCTTATAATTGTGAAGCATGGGTTGCAAATGCTGCAGCGAGGGGGGAGGCTGGAGGCAGTGGAGATGTCCTGTCTAAGGGCAATGTGGGTTAAAAATTTGAAAATTGGAATGTGGAAATTAGGAGAAGGTGGGAGAAAAAAGTATTTGTCAAAAGGGGCTGAAGAAGGGTTGTTGAGGGGGTTTTGGGTCATTTAAAAGGGGAATGGATCAAAGTAGAATGACTTGGAGGGGGATAAACTGTGGGGGAAGGAAGGGGGGGTGGGGTTCGCCCCAAAAAGGTTGGGGGGAAGGGGTAAAGGAGGTTTTTGGGAAAGGGGCGGACTTCCACCCAAGCAATGGGAAGCGTGTTAGATAGGGGAATGGGGGAACGAAGGGTTTTTTGGGACATGACGATCTGTTGGAGTGTGAGCAGGGTAACATTTTGTGAAGGGTTTCCCGGGGAAACCAGTTTAATTATTTATTTGGATTGGGAGTCCTGGAAATGGGGAAATCCCTAAATTTTAAAGGGGGGGTCTGAGATAGTGACAGCTGGGGGGGGAAAGTCCCTATAGTACAGTGGAAAAACCACACTGGCCCCTTTCCCTAGGCTTAAACCCTAACCCCCTTTTTTTCTTTTCTCAGCTGTCGTTCTTTTTCCAAAGACAGGGGAATTTTGAGTGTGGTGAAAGTGTTGAATGATGATGAAAGTATTTTTTTTTTGGGGATTTTTTTTTCTTTTTGGGTCCCCCCTGCCTCGGTGGGAGACCCCGACTTGTTAAAAAAAAAAAAAAAAAAAAAAAAAAAAATTGTTGGGGAATTTTTATTTTCCATCTTGATATCCCGTAAAATTACTCTTTTTGTGATTAATTATCTCTTTTTTTTGGATTTGCCTGCCTCTTTGTCCATGACAAGGGCAAAAAAAAAAGCCTTTGTAGTTACAGTCAACAATGAAAAAAACTGAGTTTATGTACGGCTACATAATACTACATAGTAATATGAAAGTACTATTATACTTTTTTTTTTTTCAAAGTACTTTTTGCATTACTGGTATCTATCGAGACAGTAAAAACATGCGGGTTTTTCTAGACGCTGTGGTATGACAGCCAAAAGGACAAAAGGGGCATTGTGTTTTTATATAAAATACATTTTTTTTTTAAAAAAGTTCACATATACCACAAAAAATTACAGTAAAAAAATTTTTGGCATTCAAAGTTAAAAACCCACACAGATGTCCTACTGGGAATTTCAGGATGAAAAATGTGTCTACCGGGATTTCCCCTGGAGAAAATTTCCCCAGGGGCCCAACCCCCCCGCGGCCCGGTCCGTGCCCAAAGGCCCCCTGTTCCCGGGCCCCCGATCAACCAGGTTTTTTGCTGGGCCCCCGCAGCCCAACGAGAAACCACAGCCCGGGCGGGGATCAGGTCCCGACTTGGGTGCCTGTCCAGTGCCTGCTTGAAGACAGCCGGGGTTTTTTTATAACCCCCCTGATGAAAGGCTGGGAATTGAACAATCGGGGGCCCCCATTTATAGTTGTTTAAATTTTAAAACCCCAAAATATCTAAAAAAACCTCTCACAGTTATAAACATCTATAGATTACCACAGCCAAACATTCAGCAATTTAGTGAAAAATTAGGAAATTTACTGATGCACACATGAACAAAGACCACTTAATCCTCACAGGCAATTTCAATATAAACCCCCTAAAAGATCAGTACCCACTAGTAACTGAATTCACAAACACTATGAGCAACTGCTTGCTGCTCCCGACAATAACAAAACCTACGAGAATCTCTTGAGACCTGTGCCTCTCTATTAGACCATATCTGGACTAACACCATATCCCCATTAAAATCAGGCATAATCACAGACAATACCACTGACCACTACCCGACCTTTCTCATAACAAATCTCGGAAAATTACCACTAGAGACTACTAAAGTTACCTTCAGACTACATAATGAGACAGCTATAAATAGCTTTATAACAGCTATGACAAACATTGACTGGCAAACAGAAATAGACAACTTCCCAGATACTGACTTATGTATTAATAATTTTCTTAAAAAGACCCAATACCTCTATAATAAGCACTGCCCTAAAAAAACTGAACAAATCACAACTAAAAGACTAAATAGTCCCTGGCTAACCCCCAGCATACTCAAGTCCATTAATATAAAGCACCTATATGAAAAACAGTACAGAATGGGACAAATATCAAGAGAACAAACAAAACGCTACTCATCAAACCTAACGAGTCTGATAAGAAGGTCAAAAAAACTGTACTATGAGAACAGATTACATAAATTAAAAGGTGATATAAAAAAGACCTGGAAAACCCTATCTGAAATTCTAGGAACAAAAAAGATATCCACAAACAGAACAATCAAACTAACAAAACCAGATGAACCCTTACTCCCACCTATTGAAACAGCAAACAAACTCAATGATTTCTTCTCCACCATAGGTAAAAAGCTGGCAAGCAAAATCCCAAGTTCTAATACTCCACCTAACGACTATCTCACTGGCACCTATCCGAACACACTATTCCTAGCCCGAACCAACCCAATAGAAGTTTCACTTATAATCAACACATTAAAAAACAAAGCAGGTGACCTAAATAACTTACCACCTTATATATACAAAAAAGCCTCTCAAGTTCTCTCACCAATTATTGCAACACTTTTTAACAAATCCATTGAATCCTCTACGTTCCCATCAATACTCAAAATAGCGAGGGTCACCCCAATACATAAGGGAGGAGATCAAGCAGACCTGAATAACTACAGGCCGATATCTAACTTACCCTTTCTCTCCAAAATCTTTGAAAAATTAATTCATAGACAAATATATTCCTACCTCACCTCCAACAATGTACTCAACCACTGTCAATTTGGATTCAGGCCTAATAAAAATACAAATGATGCCATTATACACATGTTAGAAATCATTTACACTGCTCTTGAGAAAAAAGAAATCCCAGTGGGAATCTTCATTGATTTACGTAAAGCTTTTGATACAGTTGACCATGATCTGTTACACTTAAAATTATCGCACTATGGTATAAGAGGACACTCCTAAACTACCTAAAATCATACCTTAGCAACAGAAACCAATATGTGTACAAAATGGAGCTAGCTCCACCACGCAAACTATTACCGTAGGTGTCCCACAGGGAAGTGTTCTTGGCCCACTACTCTTTCTCATTTACATTAACGACCTACCAAATGCATCTCAACTACTCAAACCCATACTTTTTGCAGATGACACTACATACGTTATCTCTCACCCAAGCCCAGACACACTAGCCAACACTGCAAATACTGAATTGCAGAAAATATCTACCTGGATGATGACCAACAAACTTACTCTCAATATTGATAAAACCTATTTTATCCAGTTTGGGAACAGAGCTACAAACGCACCACTTAACATAACGATAAACGGGTCCCCTATCGCAAAACTCACAGAGGGAAAATTCTTAGGAATCCATCTTGACAGTGGCCTCAAATTTCAGACACATATACAACAAATCTCCAAGAAAGTCTCAAAGACCGTGGGAATACTATCCAAGATACGGTACTATGTTCCACAACCAGCTCTCCTTACCCTATATCACTCACTCATTTACCCCTACCTCACCTATGGAATCTGCGCATGGGGCTCTACATCAATAACTCATCTCAGACCACTAATAACTCAACAAAAGGCAGCAGTTAGAATGATAACAAATTCTCATTCCAGGCAACATACTCCACCAATATTCAAAAACCTAAACTTACTCACCATACAAGACATCCATACTTTTTACTGTGCAAATATTAACCCACCACTCAAACTTCTCCTTACTAATTTTAACAGGACACATGACCATAACACTAGACACAGATCACTCCTCGATGTTCCCCGTGTCCATCTAACACTATGTAAAAACTCAATGCATATAAAAGGCACGAAAATTTGGAATTCATTACCTATCATTGCCAAAGAAACCCTACCTGTACCCCAATTCAAAACGATGCTAAAAAAACACCTTCTCACCCAAAGCTAATTGCTCAATATCAAACATTCCCAGCAAAGTAGAATAATCACTTAACGTAAAACCTGACTAATCAATTCAATGTAATGTATGAATGAACGAATGAATGTAAAACCTGTTATGAATAATACATACTTAGCTAGTTATTCCCACAACACTTACATTATAATGACCACGTAAACTAACTGCAATGCAATTAATTGTTTTAAATTGTTATCTCAGTCAATTAGTTGCATTGCTACAATAAATTGCTACAATTAATTGATATGTTTAACTTATATTCAAACTTTATAACTTAGATATGCAACTTTACTTATTTTATAAATTATCAACCATAACTTTTTATTATTTTATTATTATTATTGCTTTAATTTGTTTAATCTGATCTAATTAATTTTATAATGAAGACAAAAGTACAAAACTGTTTAAAAAATGTCATGTCTAAACTATGTTCAAATTTCATAGCTTAAATACTCACCTTTACTCATTGTATACTATCTACATAAATTCTTACAATTTAGTTTTAAGTTAATTTTAAGTCTGCCCAAAATGCCCTGCATACTAGGGGCTTTTGGCATGTACACCTCATGTAATCTCAATAACCAAATGTAATTCTTTGTATCATGTCCAAATAAAAATATTATTATTATTATTATTATTATTATTATTATTATTATTATTATTATTATTATTATTATTATAAAGAAATTTGTGTTTTTCTGCAGGGTTTTTATGACAACCACATCAATAATTATCTAATTTTTACTTAATTGCTGAATAAACACCTTACATAATTCATTGCTAAAATTAATGAGAGTAAGTATTATTCATTAAAATTCCACAGTGTTTACTTCAAGAATTAATGAAAAAAAAATTCTCAACAGTAGGTTTTACTTGTAACTTTGACTTTTTATGGAATCTTTTCCTCAAAAAATTCCTATATCTGAATATAGGTGAGCATGAATATGTATGTTATATACTATACTGAATATCTGTATGATAGTTTCCACTGAACATGGTATAAAATGAGTCTGACTTGAATCAGCCTTTTTCAAAAGTGGCAAAGAAATAAATCAGTATTGAATTACAGTCAATCAAACAATTTAAAAAATTCTTTAGAGAAAACATAAAATTGAAAAATGATAATGATTTTTGTATTATTTTCTGATATAAAAATAAAAAAAATACATTATTGTATGACTATAGAAAAAGATGCATAGCAAAAGACCTTTTATTATTACGATGTTTTGCCATCAATAGTCATAAGAATAAAAGGCTTCCTTTTGCTATATGCGTGTTTTTTCTGTTACCTATTGACTCAGCCACACTAAATACATAACACATTATAAGTAACAAGTATAAAAGAATATAGCAGGAGTCCAAAATATGAGAAAACAAAATATAATTACCGCTCTAAGTTATTGTTTGGGTGTTTGATAAGGCCACCTAAAACCCCCATCCACTTATGAATCTGGTCGCGGATACCTTATTTTTTTCAACGAATCTGTTTGGGTGTTAGGTATAGGTCACAGATTAAGAGAAGATATTCCAGAGAAATAGTCTTACTCCACATCTCTGATAACTATTAGGAGAAATCTAGTAAAATATTAAAAGGAAAATGGATTTAACTAGTTAGGTTAAAATAAGCTGGTATAAGGTAGTTACATGGGTCATACATAAACAATCATTTAAACCTTAAATAATCACTATTTGTACAATTGACTGTAATCATACAATGTACAGGTATTATTTGTGCTATAATAATAAAAGGACTCCAATGGAAATAAGTTACTCTGTCTGACTTGTTTTTTGGGTTATCCTAGGTCTTTACACATACGCTGCTATGTATAAGATAGATATAATAAGATTTCATTCGGATTTTTAACCCGGAGGGTTAGCCACCCAGGATAACTCAAGAAAGTCAATGGATCATCGAGGACTGTCTGTCTTATTTCCATTGTGGTCCTCAATCTTGTCCCCCAGGATGCCATCCACACCAGTTGTCTGACACCCAGGTACCTACTTCGTGAACAGGACTACAGGTGTAAGGAAACGCGTCGAAATGTTTCTACCTTCTCCGGGAATCGAACCCGGGCCCTCCATGTGTGAAGCGACAACTTTGCCAGCCAGGCCACGGGGCCATGTATGATAATGTACTTGAATAAACGTAGAGAGTTAATAAGCCGCTGGAGGCTGGTTCTGGTTATATCAAAACAACTACTTGTTAGCAGACAAGAGACGACAGTTGTTGTTGTTGTTTTATAGGGCCACTGACAGCATACGCCGTATCGAGCTCTGCCGTCCAACGTTCGGAGAAGGAACCTCGACCAAAGTGGAAGGATGTTAGACTAATAACTGCGTATTATATGTCCTTAATGCGCCCTGAAGCCACAAGAATGTGAATGTACAGGCCAATATTTCCTGACGGTCTGGAGGATCAAACCCCGCCCCATTAAGAAGGAGAGGTAGGGTTAAAGATTGCCCCCAAACATGTGCAAGGCCGCACGGAGAACAGTCCGTGCAGAGTGATAACGCGGGCACCACAGTAGGAAGTGTTCCACCGTCTCAGGCTGTGAGGGACACCACGGGCAGTACGGAGAGTCTATCATTCGAAGACGGTGTAGAATTTATAGTAAATATAACCTCCTCCCCTTCATTTCACTACCACACACACACCCATTTCGTTACACACACACATACATACAACAGGCCTAGTGTCTAGGACAAAATGGTAACTAACACACACTCACACTTTTACCCTCTTGTGTCGTGGGCTTAGCCCGGGGGACATCCCACTGTCCAGTGGTCGCTTGACATGGGGGACAGGGGAACAGTCTTGTTTGTTTCAACTAGATGAATTTTAATGTCGTCACTCAATACACTCTCCTGGAAATCGACGCAGGAAATATCTATATTATGCTTGAACTCAGTTAGCATTGACTTGACCATGGTGATAGCCTTGATATCCGGGAAGTATCTCATTCTAATGTGGAACCAGTACATGATCTCCATGGGGTCCGTGAGGCCGGAGCTGACTACAAGATCCATGAACGCTAGTGCCTGGTACGCACAGGTAGTAGCGTCCTGTTGTACGCTGGTAATGGATTTAAGGTTTGTGAAGTAGGGGTAATGCTTTCGCCATATTCTTTTGCCAGCAAACATCGAATTAAAACTAAAGGAATCAAGAGACACGGGAAGAACTAAGAGCCATAAATGAAATTGAAAGAAACCCTAAGTATTTCTTTTCCTATGCAAAATCAAAGTCGAGAACAACAACCAGTATTGGGCCCCTACTTAAACCGGATGGGTCCTACACAGATGACAGCAAGGAAATGAGTGAGTTACTTAAATCTCAGTATGACTCAGTCTTTAGCGAGCCACTAACCAGACTGAAAATCGAAAACCTAAATGATTTTTTCATGAGAGTGCCACAGAACTTGACAGATGCATGCCTTTCTGACATCATCACGACGCAAAATGACTTCGAAAAGGCAATAAATGACATGCCCATGCACTCCGCTCCAGGCCCAGACTCATGGAACTCCGTGTTCATCAAGAACTGCAAGAAGCCCCTATCACATGCTTTTAACATCCTATGGAGAGGGAGCATGGACACTGGGATCGTCCCGCAGCTACTAAAAACAACAGACATAGCCCCGCTCCACAAAGGGGGCAGTAAAGCAATAGCAAAGAACTACAGACCAATTGCGCTAACGTCCCATATCATAAAAATCTTTGAAAGGGTTCTAAGAAGCAAGATCGCCACCCATCTTGATACCCATAAATTGCACAACCCAGGACAGCATGGGTTTAGAGCAGGCCGCTCCTGTCTGTCCCAACTACTGGACCATTACGACAGGGTCCTGGATGCTCTAGAAGATAAACAGAATGCAGATGTTATATACACAGATTTTGCAAAAGCCTTTGACAAGTGTGACCATGGTGTAATAGCACACAAAATGCGTGATAAAGGAATAACAGGAAAAGTTGGTAGATGGATCTATAATTTCCTAACACGTAGAACACAAAGAGTAGTAGTCAACAGAGTAAAGTCTGAGGCAGCTACTGTGAAAAGCTCTGTTCCACAAGGCACAGTACTTGCTCCCATCCTATTCCTCATCCTCATATCAGACATTGACAGGGATATAAGTCACAGTGCTGTGTCTTCCTTTGCAGATGACACCCGAATCTGTATGACAGTGTCCACCATTGAAGACACTGCAAGACTCCAGGCATACATAAACCAAATCTTTAAATGGGCTGCAGAAAACAATATGAAGTTCAATGATGAGAAATTTCAATTACTCAGATACGGAAAACGTGAAGAAATTAAAATATCATCGGAGTACAAAACTAATTCCAACCACACAATAGAGCGAAAAACTAATGTCAAAGACCTGGGAGTGATCATGTCAGATGATCTCACCTTCAAGGACCATAACAATGTAGCAATTGCATCTGCTCGAAAAATGACAGGATGGATAATGAGAACCTTCAAAACCAGGGATGCTAAGCCCATGTTGACACTTTACAGATCGCTTGTTCTATCTAGGCTGGAATACTGCTGCACACTAACTGCACCTTTCAAGGCGGGTGAAATTGCTGACCTTGAAAATATGCAGAGAACCTTCACCGCACGCATAAGTGCGATAAACCACCTCAACTACTGGGAACGCTTGAAGTTCCTAAACCTGTACTCTCTAGAACGCAGGCGGGAGAGATACATTATTATATACACATGGAAAATTCTCGAGGGCTTAGTACCAAACTTGCACACACAAATCACTCCCTACGAAAGCAAAAGACTCGGCAGGCGATGCAACATCCCCCCAATGAAGAGCAGGGGTGCCACTAGCACGTTGAGGGACAACACAATAAGTGTGAGGGGCCCAAGATTGTTCAACTGCCTCCCAGCATACATCAGGGGGATTACCAACAAGCCCCTGGCTGTCTTCAAGCAGGCACTGGACAGGCACCTCAAGTCGGTACCTGATCAGCCGGGCTGTGGTTCGTACATTGGACTGCGTGCGGCCAGCAGTAACAGCCTGGTTGATCAGGCTCTGGTCACGGACCGGGCCGCGGGGGCGTTGACCCCTGGAATTCTCTCGTAGACTCCAGGTAGTCGGAGGCCGGCCTTCTCACTACCACCAGCGTTATAGTAGAGCAAGGTACCATCCAGGCAGGCATAGAGTGACACGCAGTGACCTGCACCACTCAAACCTACAATACGACCATGGCCTCTAGGTATACGACGCTGGGAAAGTAGTTTCTATTCGGTGAAACAAACTTTGCATACCTTACCGAAGGATCGAGGCGTCTTACGAACAATGGTGGAGACCTCAGGTCCACACAGTTTTCTAGTAGCCTCCAGGAGAGGGTGATACATTCCAACAAATTCGACGGCTATTCTCTTCACTTATTAATCTTAGGAAACTGGATACTAGAGGGGCTCGAACCCGCGACACTTGAGTTACTAGAGATATGCGCTGACCACTGGACCAGCGGGGAACAACTTAAAAAACTAAACTAAATGTATTTATACACCATAAAAATGTTCGCATAGGCACCATATAGTGATAGTGATACTATATGGTGTTATATAGTCATAGTGGGGTGTCTTATATAATGATTCTGTGGTGTTTTATAAATTGATACTGTGGAGTCTTATATAATGATACTGTGGAGTCTTATATAATGATACTGTAGAGTCTTATATAATGATACTGTGGAGTCTTATATAATGATACTGTGGTGTCTTATATAATGATACTGTGGAGTCTTATATAATGATACTGTGGAGTCTTATATAATGATACTGTGGAGTCTTATATAATGATACTGTGGTGTCTTATATAATGATACTGTGGAGTCTTATATAATGATACTGTGGGCTCTGGTGGTCTGGTGGCTAAAGCTCTCGCTTCACACGGCGAGGGCCTGGGTTCGATTCCCAGCCAGGGCAGAAACATTGGGCGTGTTTCTTGACACCTGTTGTCTATGTTCCCCATCAGTAAAATGGGTACCTGGGTGTTAGTCGACTGGTGTGAGTCGGACACTGACCTAATCTGCCCGAAATGCTCAGCATAACAAGGGACATTCTATATAG
>WNWK01055277.1:0-11324 GCA_009830355.1 Cherax destructor
TTTTCCGCTAGTCTCTTTTTTTCCTTGTTCTTCTTCGTTGTAGTCTCCTTTTCCTCCTCTTTATCCTCCTCCTCCTCCTCCTCTCCTTCCTTTCCCTTCTTCTTCTCCGTCTTCTAGTTTTGTCTTTATTTGTGACTTGGGTCTTATTTCTCTTTCTCTATCTCCCTTTTCCTTCCCTCTCATTTTCTTGGTGCAATTTTTTCTTTTACCGTCAATTTTCTTTCATAATCGACTTTTCCCTCAGATACACTGAGAGGTGAACACCACACAGTATATACACTGAGAGGTGAACACCACACAGTATATACACTCAGAGGTGAACACCATACAGTATATACACTGAGAGGTGAACATAACACAGTATATACACTGAGAGGTGAACACCACACAGTATATACACTGAGAGGTGAACACCACACAGTATATACACTGAGAGGTGAACACCACACAGTATATACACTGAGAGGTGAACATAACACAGTATATACACTGAGAGGTGAACACCATACAGTATATACACTGAGAGGTGAACACCACACAGTATATACACTGAGAGGTGAACATAACACAGTATATACACTGAGAGGTGAACACCACACAGTATATACACTGAGAGGTGAACATAACACAGTATATACACTGAGAGGTGAACATAACACAGTATATACACTGAGAGGTGAACATAACACAGTATATACACTGAGAGGTGAACATAACACAGTATATACACTGAGAGGTGAACATAAAACAGTATATACACTGAGAGGTGAACATAACACAGTATATACACTGAGAGGTGAACATAACACAGTATACACACTGAGAGGTGAACATAACACAGTATATACACTGAGAGGTGAACATAACACAGTATACACACTCAGAGGTGAACACCACACAGTATATACACTGAGAGGTGAACATCACACAGTATACACACTGAGAGGTGAACATAACACTTTTATAAATGCATATAAAATTATTTTGACTTGTGGTGAACATGTGATATTCAGCCTTAATAACCCCGTGTAGTCGATAGGCTTGAAACCCATTTAAAAACTTATCTTCACAACCCAGTCTTCCACAACATTCAGCCTGTATGTAGTTCCCACTGGGTTTACCTCGCTGCCCCAGTGGCACTAGTGGTTCTAGGCACTGGGTTTACCTCGCTGCCCCAGTGGCACTAGTGGTGCTAGGCACTGGGTTTACCTCGCAGCCCCAGTGGCACTAGTGGTGCTAGGCACTGGGTTTACCTCGCAGCCCCAGTGGCACTAGTGGTGCTAGGCACTGGGTTTACCTCGCTGCCCCAGTGGCACTAGTGGTGTTAGGCACTGGGTTTACCTCGCTGCCCCAGTGGCACTAGTGGTGTTAGGCACTGGGTTTACCTCGCTGCCCCAGTGGCACTAGTGGTGTTAGGCACCATATTGAGTGTGATAGAGAAAAGAAACACCATAAAAACTAAATCAATATTAGCGGCGTCTCAAAGTTTGTTAATGTTTGGAGGAGAATTGTCAAGTGTTTTTTTTAAGACAGAAAGAAGTTAAATATGTTGTGAGTGCATTTAGAAGTTCATGTTTACTGGTAATGTTGCAAGATGTTGAGGCGAAGATCAGCGGTATTACTATAGTGACACTGTACTGGTATCTTAACACTGTACTGGTACCTCAACACCGTACTGGTACCTCAACACTGTTATGGTACCGCAACACTGTACTGGTACCTCAACACCGTACTGGTATCTCAACAGTGTACTGGTACCGCAACACTGTACTGGTACCTCAACACCGTACTGGTATCTCAACAGTGTACTGGTACCGCAACACTGTACTGGTACCTCAACACCGTACTGGTACCTCAACAGTGTACTGGTACCTCAACACTGTACTGGTACCTCAACACTGTACTGGTACCTCAACCGTGTACTGGTACCTCAACACCGTACTGGTACCTCAACACCGTACTGATACCTCAACACTGTACTGGTACCTCAACACCGTACTGGTACCTCAACAGTTTACTGGTACCGCAACACTGCACTGGTACCTTAACACTGTACTGGTACCTCAACACTGTACTGGTACCTCAACACCGTACTGGTACCTCAACACCGTACTGGTACCTCAACACTGTACTGGTACCTCAACAGCGTACTGGTACCTCAACACTGTACTGGTACCTCAATACCGTACTTGTACCTCAACACTGTACTGGTACCTCAACACCGTACTGGTACCTCAACACTGTACTGGTACCTCAACACTGTACTGGTACCTCAACACTGTACTGGTACCTCAACACTGTACTGGTACCTCAACACTGTACTGGTACCTCAAAACTGAACTGGTACCTCATCACTGTACTTGTACCTCAACACCGTACTGGTACCTCAACACCATACTGGTACCTCAACACCGTACTGGTACCTCAACACCGTACTGGTACCTCAACACTGTACTGGTGAAACAACACTGTACTGGTACCTCAACACTGTACTGGCACCTCAACACTGTACTGGTACGTTAACACTGTACTAGTACCTCAACACCGTACTGGTACCTCAACACTGTAGTGGTACCTAAACACTGTACTGGTACCTCAACACTGTACTGGTACCTCAACACTGTACTGGTACCTCAACACTGAACTGCTACCTCAACACTCTACTGATACCTCAACACCGTACTGGTACCTCAACACCGTACTGGTAGCTCAACACCCTTCTGGTACCTCAACACTATACTGGTACCTAAACACAGTACTGGTACCTCAACACCGTACTGGTACCTCAACACCGTACTGGTACCTCAACACTGTACTGGTGACTGAACACCGTACTGGTACCTCAACACCGTACTGGTATCTCAACACCGTACTGGTACCTCAACACTGTACTGGTACCTCAACACCGTAGTGGTACCTCAACATCGAACTGGTACCTCAATACCCTACTGGTATCTCAACACTGTACTGGTACCTCAACACTGTACTGGTACCTCAACACTGTACTGGTACCTCAGCACTGTACTGGTACCTCAACACCGTACTGGTACCTCACTTCCGTACTGGTACCTCAACACCGTACTGGTACCTCAACACTGTACTGGTACCTCAACACCGTACTGGTACCTCACCACCGAACTGGTTCCTCAACACTGTACTGGTGACTCAACACCGTACTGGTACCTCAACACCGTACTGGTACCTCAATACTGTACTGGTACCTCAACACTGTACTGGTACCTCAGCACTGTACTGGTACCACAACACTGTTCTGGTACCTCAACACTGTACTGGTACCTCAGCACTGTACTTGTACCTCAACACCGTACTGGTACCTCAACACTGTACTGGTACCTCAGCACTGTACTGGTACCTCAACACTGTACTGGTACCTCAATACTGTACTGGTACCTCAGCACTGTACTTGTACCTCAACACTGTACTGGTACCTCAACACTGTACTGGTACATCAACACCTTCAAGGAAAAATATTTGGATTTCTTTCTGAAGTATATGAATATTCCACTTCCTACCACCCAGATATATATATATATATATATATATATATATATATATATATATATATATATATATATATATATATATATATATATATATATATATATATATATACATATATATATATTCACACATACATATACAATCCTACAAGAATCACGCACCCAGCAGGGCTAGGTGTTGTACCGTGATCCGAGGACATACGGTGGTGTGGGTGCCTCTGAGCTAATTTTATTCTACTCCCCGTTTGGTGTACTAGCCTCCATTCGTTCGTGTTTACAATACTATATATCCTGCTTGTGGAGGCTAGTACACCAAACAGGGAGTAAAATTAAATAAACTCTGAGGCACCCACACCACCGTATGTCCTCGGATCACGGTACAACACCTAGCTCTGCTGGGTGAGTGATATTTGTAGGATTGTATGGTCCCGTGGGTTAGAGCGTCGTGGAATTTTCGCTCACCGTGAGGCGGGCTAAAACAACACGGTTTCGATCCCCTGGCTATTCGCAGTGTTGTTATTGCTATGTATACGGCTTGCAGCCGTCCAGGTCTCCTTGTAGTCCTGCCTGATCCTCATCAGATTTAATTCTCCTTAGTAACTTCACATCATCTGCAAACAGGGGCACTTCTAAGTCTATCATTTCCGTTGTCATTCACATATACAAAAAAAGCAGTGGTTTTCGGACTGACCCCTGTGGAACCCCGCTCGTCACAGGCGCCCACTCTGACACCTCGTCACGTACGACGACTCGTTGCGTTCCTGCCAGGGAGGCAAGTGATCCATTACAGTGCCTTTCGTGTTATGTGTGCCAGATCCTCTAGCTTATGCACTAATCTCTTGTGAGGAACTGTGTTGAAGGCCTTCTTGCAGTCCAAGAAAATGCAATCTACCCATCTCTCTCTCTCGTGTCTTACTTCCGTTACCTTGTCATAAAACTCTAGTAGGTTTGTGACACAGGATTTGCCTTCCCTGAAACAGTGCTGGTTGTCGTTTATAAACTTCTTCCTTTCTAGGTGTTCCCCCACTCTCCTCATGATAATCTCCATGACTTTCCATACTATACTCGTCAGTGACACTGGACGGCAGTTTAATGCCTCATGTCTGTCTTCTTTCTTAAAAATTGTGACTACATTTACCGTCTTCCATACCTCAGGTAATTGCCCAGTTTCAATGGATGTGTTGAAGATTGTTGTTAGTAGCACACACAGCGTCTCTGCTCACTCTCTAAGGGCCCACGGAGAGATCTGTCTGTGTGTGTGGGTATGTGAACTTGGGATATCAAGTTCACATAGCAGCTTCTTCACCTCTTCCTCGGTTGTGTGTATTTCGTCCAACACTTGCTGGTATGTCTCTCATTAGTGTACCTCCGTATTCTGTCTTCCTGGAGTCGTTTCTACTCCACTCTAATCACTTCTTTAAATCTCATGATGAGCTCCTTGCATACTACCTTGGTCATTTCCTTTGAGCTCCCCACCTTCTCCAACGTGATTACCTGGTCCTTGACTGTTGTTTTCTTCCTGGTGTGGTTATATATCAGCTTCGAGTCAAACTTGACTTTTGGTGCCATGTCGTTTTTTACTGTCGCTACGCCTCCCTTCTTATATTCGACTAATCTTTTTATTTTCCTGTGTCCTTTGTTTTCTGTACTTTTTCCATTCTCTAGCACACTTTGTTTTTGTCTCCCTACACTTTTGGGTGAACCAAGTGCTCGTTCTGGTCTTCCCATTATTTATGTTAACCTTGGGAACAAACCTCTCCTCTGTCTACTTGCATTTTGTTGTCACGTAGTACATCATTTCGTTTACTGATTTTCCTACCAATGGTCTTTCCCAATGAACCTCTTACAAGAAGTTCCCCTCTTTTGTAGTTTGGCTTCTCCCATCCTACTCCTGTTACCCTCACCACTTGTAACTCTACTATGTATTCAAAGCTCAGAACCCCGTGATCACTAGCTCTGAGGGGCCTTTCATATGTGATGTCCTCGATGTCTGAACTACTCAAGGTGAATACGAGGTCCAGTCTTGCTGGTTAATCCTCACCTCTCTCTCTGGTATTGTCCCTAACATGTTGATGTATTAGGTCTTCTAGTCCCACATTTATCATCTTGGCTTTCCATGTTTTGGGACCCCTATATGGCTTCAGGTTTTCCCAGTCAATCTCCTTGTGATAGAAATCACTCATAACTAGTACCTTTTCTCTACCCGTGTGAGCTCTTCTGAATAACTCAGCTAGTGTGTCCACCATTGCACTGTTGCTCCCTTCAGATTCTTCTCTTCGTATCCTGCAGTTCTGTGGTGGGTTGCACATCACTGCAATTACCACCTTAGGGCTCCCAGACTGAAATGATCCTACTACGTAGTCTCTTTCGCCCATTCTGTCCATTCCTTCCATTTCCTTCAATCCCCATTGGTTTTTAAGGACCATACTCCAATATAGACCTGACATACACGGTGTACAGGGTCCTGAACGATTCCTTATTGAGATGTCAGAATCCTATTTTTAGGCTTGCTAGGCGCCCATATGCTGCACCAGTTATTTGGTTGATGTGCCCCTCAGGAGATGTGCCCGGTGTTATACTCATCCCAAGATCCTTTTCTCTGAGTGAGGTTTGTAGTCTCTGGCCCCCTTGACTGTACTCCGTCTGCGGTCTTCTTTGACCTTCCCCAATCTTCATGACTTTGCACTTGGTGGGGTTGAACTCCAGGAGCCAGTTTCCGGACCAGGCCTGCAGCCTGTCCAGATCCCTTTGAAGTTCAGCCTGGTCCTTCTCCAATTGAATTCCTCTCATCAACTTCACATCATCTGCAAACTGGAACACTTCTGAGTCTATTCTTCCCATCATGTCATTAACATATACCAGAAACAGCACCGATCCTCGGATTGACCCCCGTGGAACCCCGCTCGTCACAGGCGCCCACTCTGACACCTCGCTGATGTCTTCCCGACAAGTATTCATCCACTGCAGTGCCTTCCCTGTTATACCAGCCTGGTCTTCAGCTTTTGCACTAATCTCTTGTGGGGAACTGTGTCAAGAAAACGCAATCTACCACCCCTCTCTCTCTTGTCTTGCTGCTGTCACTCTGTCATTGAACTCCAGTAGGTTTGTGACACAGGATTTCCTGACAATGAAACATTGCTGGTTGTCGTTGATAAACTCATTCCTTTCTAGGTGCTCCACCACTCTTCTCATGATAAACTTCTCCATGACTTTGCATACTATACATATTAGTGACACTGGTCTGTCTCCTTTTTTAAAAATTGAGACTACATTTGCTGTCTTCTATACCACAGGTTGTCGCCCTGTTTCGATAGATGTGTGGTACACATAGCGCCTCTGCTCCCTCTCTCAGGACCCATGGAGAGATGTTATCTGGCCTCATCGCCTTTGAGGTATCTAGCTCGCTTAGCAGCCTCTTCACTTTTTCCTCCCTTGTATGTATTGTGTCCAACACATGATGGTGTACACCACCTCTCTGTCTTTCTGGAGTCCCTTCTGTCTCCTCTGTGAACACTTTTTTGAATCTCGTGTTGAGTTCCTCACATGCTTCTCGGTCGTTTCTTGTGATCTCTCCTCCTTCCTTCCTCAGCCTGATTACCTGGTCATTGTGTGTGCTTGTGTGTGTGTGTGTGTGTGTGTGTGTGTGTGTGTGTGTGTGTGTGTGTGTGTGTGTGTGTGCGTGTATGTGTGTACTCACCAATTTGTAGTCACCTATTTGTGGTTGCAGGGGTCGATTCATAGCTCCTGGCCCCGCCTCTTCACTGATTGCTACTAGGTCCTCTCTCTCCCCGCTCCATGAGCTTTATCAAACCTCGTCCTAAAACTATGTATGGTGCCTGCCTCCACTACGTCGCTTTCTAGGCTATTCCACTTCCTGACAACTCTATGACTGAAGAAATACTTCCTAACATCCCTTTGACTCATAGGAGTCTTCAACTTCCAATTGTGACCCCTTGTTTCTGTGTCCCCTCTCTGGAACATCTTGTCTCTGTCCACCTTATCTATTCCTCTCAGTATTTTATATGTCGTCATCATGTCTCCCCTAACCCTCCTGTCCTCTAGTGTCGTCAGGCCGATTTCCCTTAACCTTTCTTCGTAGGACAATCCCCTTAGCTCTGGGACTAGTCTTTTTGCAGACCTTTGCACTTTCTCTAATTTCTTGACGTGCTTGACCAGGTGTGGGTTCCAAACTGGTGCTGCATACTCCAGTATGGGCCTGACGTATATGGTATACAGAGTCTTGAATGATTCCTTAGTGAGGTATTGGAACGCTATTCTTAGGTTTGCCAGCCGCGCGTATGCTGCAGCAGTTATCTGATTGATGTGTGCCTCAGGAGATGTGCTCGGTATTATACTCACCCCAAGATCTTTTTCCTTGAATGAGGTTTGCAGTCTTTGGCCATCTAGACTATACTCTGTCTGCGGTCTTCTTTGCCCTTCCCCGATCTTCATGACTTTACATTTGGCAGGGTTAAATTCAAGGAGCCAGTTACTGGACCAGGCTTGTAGACTGTCCAGGTCTCATTGTAGTCCTGCCTGATCCTCGTCTGATTTAATTCTTCACATCATCTGCAAACAGGGACACTTCTGAGTCTATCCCTTCCGTTATGTCATTCACATATACCAAAAACAGTACAGGTCCTAGGACTGACCCTTGTGGAACCCCACTCGTCACAGGTGCCCACTCTGACACCTCGTCACGTACCATGATTTGTTGTTGCCTCCCTGTCAGATATTCTCTGATCCATTGCAGTGCGTTTCCTCTTACGTGTGCCTGATCCTCTAGCTTTTGCATTAACCTCTTGTGAGGAATCGTGTCGAACGCCTTCTTGCAGTCCAAGAAAATGCAGTCTATCCACCCCTCTCTCTCGTGTCTTACTTCTGTTACCTTGTCATAAAACTCCAGTAGGTTTGTGACACAGGATTTTCCTTCCCTGAAACCGTGCTGGTTGTCGTTTATAAGCTTGTTTCTTTCTAGGTGCTCCACCACTCTCCTCCTGATGATCTTCTTCATGACTTTGCATACTATACACGTCAGTGACACAGGTCTGTACTTTAATGCCTCGTGTCTGTCTCCTTTCTTAAAAATTGGGACTACATTTGCCATCTTCTACACCTCAGGTGGTTGCCCAGTTTCAATGGATGTGTTGAAGATTTTTGTTAGTGGCACACATAACATCTCTGCTTCCTCTCTAAGGACCCACGGAGAAATGTTGTCCGGTCCCACCGCTTTTGAGGTATCGAGTTCACATAGCAGCTTCTTCACCTCCTCCTCAGTTAGTTACCATTTTGTCCTAGGCACATGTCAATTAGACACTAGGCCTGTTGTATGTATGTGTGTGTGTGTGTGTGTATGTGTGTGTGTGTGTGTGTGTGTGTGCGTGTGTGTGTGAGTGTACTCACCTAATTGTACTCACCTAATTGTGGTTGCAGGGGTCGAGACTCAGCTCCTGGCCCCGCCTCTTCGCTGTGTGTGTGTGTGTGTGTGTGTGTGTGTGTGACTTTGCACTTGGTGGGGTTGAACTCCAGGAGCCAATTGTTGGACCAGGCTGGCAGCCTGTCCAGATCCCTTTGTAGTTCTGCCTGGTCCTCGTCTGACTGAATTCTTCTCATCAAGTTCACATCATCTGCAAACAGGGACACTTCGGAGTTTATTCCTTCCATCATGTCGTTCACAAATACCAGAAACAACACTGGTCCCAGGACTGACCCCTGTGGATCCCCGCTCGTCACCGGCGCCCACGTACCATGACTCGCTGCTGTCTTCCTGACAGGTATTCCCTGATCCATTGTAGTGCCTTCCCTGTTACCCCTGCCTGGTCCTCCAACTTTTGCACTAATCTCTTGTGTGGAACTGTGTCAAACGCCTTCTTACAGTCCAATAATATGCAATCTACCCACCCCTCTCTCTCTTGTCTTACTGCTGTCACCCTGTCGTAGAACTCAGGTAGGTTTGTGACACAGGATTTCCCGTCCCTGAAACCGTGTTGGCCGTCGTTGATAAGCTCATTCCTGTTAGTTAGTTACCATTTTGTCCTAGGCACATGTCGATTAGACACTAGGCCTGTTGTATGTATGTGTGAGTGTGTAACGAAACACTTCGAAATGTTTCGGCCCCGCCGGGAATTGAACCCGGGCCCTCCGTGCGTGAAGCAAGAGCGCTAGCCACCATGCGATCGGGGCGTGTGTGTGTGTGTTATATGTGTGTGAGTGTGTATTGTAGTGAGTAAAATCTTTAAAGTATTTTAAGAAGAGAATTTGTTATTGCATTCTCCTAGAATTTTTCTCTGGATTGTATTCAGGACATTTAGGAAGACGCTGAGAGCTTCTTCGCGTTGGAAGACATGAAAAGCAAATCCACGAGATAAGTAATGAGGCCACATTCATCTCCCGTTTAGAACCTATTCTTCTGATATTGCTCCTCCGCTCACCCCCAGAACCCACCCCACCATCTACACTGACCATATTCCTCCACCTTTTCCTTTCTTCCTTTGGCTGTGTAACTTTCAGTTCCTTGTGGAAGAAACAATTCTTTTACTAAATTTTATCTTTTCAACTTTTAAAACAACTAAGGTCATATATGAAATTTAAGTGAAGTTAAACAGCTTAGTTCTGAGAGTTGACTCCCTTGCATCCCCAAGCCTCTGCGCTCATATATCTTACTCGTATACCGTCAACCTTGCATTCCCAAGCCTCTGCTCTCATATATCTTACTCGTATACCGTCAACCTTGCATCCCCAAGCCTCTGCTCTCATATATCTTACTCGTATACCGTCAACACCACCAACATGGCATCGAGGATAACTTAACAGGAGTTGTCACAAGAGAAAAATCCTAACGGTACATGTTAGAATGAAGCGCCACACCTTCATCACTGTAACAGCTTGTATCTCACCAGGACATGAAGCACCACACCTTCATCACTGAAACAGCTTGTATCTCACCAGGACATGAAGCACCACACCTTCATCACTGAAACAGCTTGTATCTCACCAGGACATAATGCACCACACCTTCATCACTGTAACAGCTTGTATCTCACCAGGACATGAAGCACCACACCTTCATCACTGTAACAGCTTGTATCTCACCAGGACATGAAGCACCACACCTTCATCACTGTAACAGCTTGTACCTCTCACCAGGACATAAAGCACCACACCTTCATCACTGAAACAGCTTGTATCTCACCAGGACATGAAGCACCACACCTTCATCACTGTAACAGCTTCTATCTCACCAGGACATGAAGCACCACACCTTCATCACTGTAACAGCTTGTATCTCACCAGGACATGAAGCACCACACCTTCATCACTGTAACAGCTTGTACCTCTCACCAGGACATAAAGCACCACACCTTCATCACTGAAACAGCTTGTATCTCACCAGGACATGATGTTAAGTCTATTTTCTTGGCTGCTTACGTTTGGGCAGTAGAATGCTAGCGTAGGTGCAGAGATACGGCCGATGACTAGACTCAGTTTATTAATGGCAAGGTGTAGGTATACACGGGAACAGAGCGTGAGGGGACCGGGAGCCAGTTAGGGTAGATCCTGGTTCAGTGAGGTAGGCCGTCGAAGTGAGGAAGAAGCATGGCTGACCAGCCTGACCTTGATAGGCCTATAGAGGGCAGCACCATAGTGCCGCGCAGTTTGAAAGAGCCTCTGGTTAGGCTGTTTACATCCGCTCGGCCACCTACCGCGTGTCGTCTCGACACGACAATACTGGCGGGCATGAAGGTGTAAACAAGCAAACAAGGTTACCCAGGGGGAACTGGCTTCCGGTCACCTGACATTTAC
>WNWK01055278.1:0-11324 GCA_009830355.1 Cherax destructor
GGACTGCGTGCGGTTAGCAGTAACAGCCTGGTTGATCAGGCTCTGGTCCAACAGGAGGCCTGGTCACAGACCGGGCCGCGGGGCGTTGACCCCTGGAATTCTCTCCAGGTAGACTCCAGGTAGATATGTTTTCTATTGATTGTGACTTTTACTATGTTGATATGTCAGACTTGCATTAAGTACTTATTTCTTGTTTATGATTCAAATAACGAGAGACGACCTAGTAATAATTTCTTGTTTATGATTCAAATAACGAGAGACGACCTAGTAATAATTTCTTGTTTATGATTCAAATAACGAGAGACGACCTAGTAATAATTTCTTGTTTATGATTCAAATAACGAGAGACGACCTAGTAATAATTTCTTGTTTATGATTCAAATAACGAGAGACGACCTAGTAATAATTTCTTTTTATGATTCAAATAACGAGAGACGACCTAGTAATAATTTCTTGTTTATGATTCAAATAACGAGAGACAACCTAGTAATAATTTCTTGTTTATGATTCAAATAACGAGAGACGACCTAGTAATAATTTCTTGTTTATGATTCAAATAACGAGAGACGACCTAGTAATAATTCATCATTACAGTGTCGACTAATATCTAAATTTCAACATTATCCTGTCAGCACCATTCTCCCGCTGTCTCTATTTTTCTTGATATTAGGTAATGATAGATTAGGTTAGGTAATGATTGATTAGCTTATATAAGGTTGGGTTATGTTAGGTTGGATATTGTTGGGTTAGGATATGTTAGGTTAGATAAGGTTAGGTTAGGTTACGTTAGATAAGGTTGTGTTAGGTTAGGTAAGGTTGGGTTACGTTAGGTTAGATAAGGTTGGGTTAGATATTGTTGGGTTAGGATAGGTTAGGTTAGATAAGGTTAGGTTAGGTTAGATAAGGTTGTGTTAGGTTAGGTTGGGTTACGTTAGGTTAGATAAGGATAGGTTAGGTTACAATGGAAAAACTATAATTATAAAATAAAACGCGATAATAAAGCGTGCCGAGCAAACAGAAAACGGCAGCCACTGCACACGGCTGATGTACAACAGTAATATTTCAACTGTTCAAGATTCCGCCAACAGCATCCCATGTGATTGTTTAGACAACAGTGCTATGATGTCTATGATGTCTATGAGAAACCCTGTAAATATCTTATATGTTCCACCCACTAAAAAATAAAGTTGACAAGAAGTTTTTGACATTTTGCAAAATATCTGCCCTTTACTCCCACACAAATCCCAGGCCTCATGGCCTGGTGGCTGAAGCTCTCACTTCACATGGCCAGGGTCTGGGTTCGATTACCGACAAGGGTAGAGTCATTGGGCCTGTTTCCTTACACCAGTTGTCTTTGTTCACCCATCAGTAAAATGGGTACCTGGGTGTTAGTCAACTTGTGTGGGTCGCATCCTGGGACAAAACTAACCTAATTTCCTTGAAATGATCTGAATAATAAGTCACTTTCAGTATAATAGTAAGTCATTCAGTTCAGTTCAGACTCTCAGGTAAGGACCCACTAGGGGCGAGGGGAAGTGGGGACAGAAGAAGAATAGCCGGTGAGAGGAAGAACTGAAGTAGAAGAGAAAGAGTCAGGACTAAACCCAACAGTCTAACTACTGTACTCCGTGTTTAAGTCATTGATGTCATCTAGGCCTGTATACATTGTGTATATGTATTTGTAGAATTAAAGATATATATTATTATATTAAAAATAGCCCATCATTAACTTGTAGAACAATCATTGTTTTATGATTGTTCTGAAAAAAATTTCATTTAATTCAATATTAATTGGGCCTTTAAAAGAAATAAGTCAATAACTTACAAACACTTCATTTTCTCTTCTCTTAGGTCCTCAGAAGGGAAAGCAGAAGGATATGGTCAGAGTAGAAACATTATTCTTTTGGTCAGACCGTAGCCGCTCTTCACATTATGGACTACTTTATTCATTCTAGAGTATCTATCATGTTTATATGTTATTGATATATTGTCCTATGTCATATTAGATCAATTGTGATATGTAAATAAGCCCTAGTGTTGATATTAGTGTAATAATCAAGCATATTCCCGCTCATCACAAAACTCAGGAATTCCTGCTGAAGTAAGCGAAGTTTCCAGACGGTTCTTGATTGGCTCACAGACTCCATAATATCTCTGCCCACTCTGGTACGGTGCCAAATCGTCAGTTATTATATTAGAAAGAATAATTAAAGAAATAGCTAAAAAAAATCGGAAAACAATTCTGAAAATTCACTGCATGTGAGCACGATTGCTACTGGTTGAGGCATCACCATACACGTTATAAATCACTGTAATTCCTTGTAGGAACATCGTACAATAATTTGACTTATACCAGAGTGTTGCCAAAGTGTTACACTATTTTGCTATGTGATTAACTCAATTTCCATATTTATTTCTATGTTTTTCACTCGCACGCGCCATGTTTGTCAACACCACTTTTACACACTCTTTGTTGGGATTATGTTTCTACCATCATTTCGGCTTCCTCTATAAATGCAGTTTGGAAAAAAATATGGAAATTGAGTGGTAAGTACTGTTCAGACTCAGCTCCTGTTCTCAGGGTTGCCGTTGTGAGCATTGCAAGCCCTCTTGAAGTTGCCATAGAAATTGAAAATCATTTTGTCAGTATCTCTCACTGGTTCTATCTTTGCCCCTCGATTCTTTTCTCAAAATCTGAGAGAGAGTAATGACCTTCAGACTTTTCTTCTAGCTGGAGTCTTATAATGTTCCTTTTACGCTTCTGGAACTTGAGTCAACACTTACCACTTGCCGATTGTCTACAGCTACGCATAATGACATTCATATTTGTATGCTTCAGCATTTACATCTGTCAGCCCTCGCAGTCTTTTTACCTCTTTTTAATCTTATTTTGGAGCAAGGTGCTCTTCCTCAGCTATGGAAAACTGCCATTGTTCTGTCTTTTCATAAACCAAGTACTTTGGGCCATGATGTCTCACACTGTTCTCCCATTGTTCTTACTAGTGTAGTTTGCAGGTTAAGTAATTTGATTGATGGAATGTCTAGTAAATAAACGTTTGGTGGGGTATTTAGAGATGCACAATAGCCTCTCCAGTAGTCAAACTAGATTTCGTAAGGGCCTCTCCACTACTGACTCATTACTCCACTTATGTACCTATGTTCGCAGTCTTATTTTTTTATCTTGAAAAGGTATATGACACATCTTGGCCCAAGCTCATTCCTTAGGTCTTTGAGGCAAATTGCCACTGTTCCTGAAAAACTTTACCTGAAAGACATTTCCATGTTCAGGTTAATAATTTGCTGTCTCCAGATTTTGTCCAAGCTGAAGGTGTCCCTCAGGGATGTGTCCATAACACCACTCTTTTTCTACTTGCTATGAATGATCTGGCCTCTGTTCTCCCATCTAATATTTGGTCATCACTTTATGTTGATGACTTTGCTATAGCTTGTGCAGGCGCTGACTCTCGCCTAGTAGCAGCCTCACTCCAGAATACTGTCAGCTGTGTTTCCCATTGGGCCACTACTCATGGGTTTAAATTTTTTTGGTGCTAAAATGCACCTAATTGCTTTCACCATACGTTCAGTTGTCTCTGATACTCTATTGTACCTGTATGACTCCCGTATCCCTCAATGTGATATGGTCAGATTTTTGACCTTCTGTTTGTTCTACTGAAAACCCTCGCTCATCTTTCGTGGGGGGGGGGTGTAGATTGTCTAACTCTTCAACTGTATTCAGGCACAGGTGCATCTAAAAAAAATCGTTCTATTTTGTTTCTTTTTGGTTTAAGTTCGAAAATGTATATTTAATGACCTATGCATGCGGCCAGCAGTAACAGCCTGGTCGATCAGTCTCTGATCCAACATGAGGCCTGGTCACAGACCGGGCCGCAGGGGCGTTGACCCCTGGAACTCTCTCCAGGTATACTCCAGGTATGACAGTTTCAATAAAATCGGCCAACAAACAAATGAGAAAAAAAATATTTGACTGGCAATTTTTCAGCATCAATGCCCGTACTGCCACCGCAAGTGGTGGTTCAAGAAAATGTAATATACCTAATCTTCATGCCGAAAATAATACATTTGGTATGCTTTTGACATTCACAAAAATATCTACCTTTTACCCCCACAAAATAAAAAAATATTTGAAATATTCCTAAAAGCAAATCATTATTAATACAAACACACTTTGTTTTATGTAAAAATCAATTCAATATAATCATTAATAATGGTGATTCAACAAGAAATAGACCAAAATCTTTCTTGCAAGATATTGGGTTAAATGCATGTACACCTGATTACGTAAGAATTTTTTAAAAACTCGGGAAAATCGCGCTATTTTTAGCTTTTTTCTATGCAATATATGTGACTTTTTATAATTTCCCCTGTAAATAACAAAAAAGGCACAATACCGTGACTGGAACAATACACACACAACCCGCACATAGAAGAGAGGAGCTTACGACGACGTTTCGGTCCGACTTGGACCATTTACAAAGTCACACTAACACACAGAGACAGAGGAAGGAAGATAAAGTTTATTACTACTAATAATTTAGGAACAAGACATTTTGTGGTCGACGACTAGACCACTGACGAAGCAAATTCTTTCCCTGCCTCTCCATTCGACTCTTCCTACTGTGCTATAGCTCCTCCCACACTGTAATAATGTTCAGTGGTAAATTTAGTGTGTTAGAAAAATAGACAAAAAAAGAACAATTTAAAAATTCACCTCACGTTCGTGCAAATGTTTACGTGGAGCGTTATCACAAGAGAGATTAGATTTTGCCACCGAAGTGGCTAGTTTATTGTGCACCCCACTAAAGCTAACTTATGACACTGAGCTTGACTCTATCATCATTACTGATTCTATGTCATCATTGAAGGCTTTTGACTCATATAATGACTCTAACAGCATGCTCATTGGAGAAGCCAGGTATAGATACGCAAAAATCCGGGACACAGGAATTAATGTACAATTGCTATGGATTCCGTCACACATTGGATTACTCCATGATAAAGTTGATATGTTAGCCAAGAAGAGCACCCATAAGGAGAATGTAGAATATAACTTTGGTATATCTGTGTCTAGCATTAGGAATAATATTAGGAGAGAAATAAATAATGAAAATGATAGCTATAGGAATGCAGTTAGAAGCATGAGTAGATCTATAACCCACTATGATTACATGAACGTAGATAAGTATGTTTATGGAGCAACTTGCAATGTGAACAGACTGACTGATGTTGTAGTGGCCAGGCTTAGGCTTGGCTAAAGGTACTTCTGGCAGTTTGGGAGACACACAGATGATGATCAAACTAAATACAAATTATGTGATCAGGCATATCGTCACTGTCTTGAACACTATGTGCTTAATTGTGCACTTATTGAGGAATATAGAGATAGACAGTATAATAACCTATGTGACATGTCAAGATATCTTATTCATGAAATAAGATACCACTTGTACTAAGCAAATTTCCTAAATTTGCTTGTAACAGATAATTGAAATGTAGATATAAACCCAAATGTACAATTGTTAACCCCTTTGGGGCCTAGTGCCTGGGCCTTTTGTGTATCCATATGCTCTTGCGCTACCGTCCACAGGATGGATATGGGGTGCACAATAAACTAGCCACTTCGGTGGCAAAATCTAAATCTAACCATATCCATCCTGTGGACGGTAGCGCAAGAGCATATAATAATAATAATAATAATAATAATAATAATAATAATAATAATAATAATAATAATAATAATAATAATAATAATAATAATAATAATGATAATAATAATAATAATAATAATAATAGTTTATTTAGACATGGTACAATGATACATAGATAGACATGATACAATGATACATATGTATAAATGAGATGTACATCCCAAAAGCCCCTAATATGCTGTGTATTGAGGGCATTCTTAAGATTAATTATTTGTAGACTACATGGTAAAAAATTATGGTTGATAATTTATAAAATAAGTATAATTGTGTATCTAAGTTGTAAAATTTGAATATAAGTTGAACATAATAATTTATTAGTTGTAGCAATGCAACTAATTGAGTAAGATAACAATTTAAAACAATTAGTTGCATTACAGTTACAGTTTACGTGATCATTATAATGTAAATGTTATAGAAACAGTTAGCTTAGTATGTATTATTCATAACAGGTTTTTACATTTAAGTGATTAATCAGGTTTTTACATTAAGTGATTATTCTACTTTGTTGGGAATGTTTGATATTGTGCATTTAGGTTTGGGTGAGAAGGTGGTTTTTTAGCATCGTTTTGAATTGGGGTACAGGCAGGGTTTCTTTGGCAATGACAGGTAATGAATTCCAAATTTTCGTGCCTTTTATATGCATTGAGTTTTTACATAGTGTTAGATGGACACGGGGAACATCGAGGAGTCATCTGTGTCTAGTGTTATGGTCATGTGTCCTGTTAAAATTGGTAAGGAGAAGTTTGAGTGGTGGGTTAATATTTGCATAGAGTGTTCTATGTATGTAATAGGCACAGTAAAAAGTATGGATGTCTTGTATGGTGAGTAAGTTTAGGTTTTTGAATATTGGTGGAGTTTGTTGTCTGGAGTGAGAATTTGTTATTATTCTAACTGCTGCCTTTTGTTGTGTTATTAGTGGTCTGAGATGAGTTATTGATGTAGAGCCCCATGGGCAGATTCCATAGGTGAGGTATGGGTAAATGAGTGAGTGATATAGGGTAAGGAGAGCTGGTTGTGGAACATAGTACCGTATCTTGGATAGTATTCCCACGGTCTTTGAGACTTTCTTGGAAAATTGTTGTATATGTGTCTGAAATTTGAGGCCACTGTCAAGATGGATTCCTAAGAATTTTCCCTCTGTGAGTTTTGCGATAGGGGACCCGTTTATCGTTATGTTAAGTGGTCCGTTTGTAGCTCTGTTCCCAAACTGGATAAAATAGGTTTTATCAATATTGAGAGTAAGTTTGTTGGTCATCATCCAGGTAGATATTTTCTGCAATTCAGTATTTGCAGTGTTGGCTAGTGTGTCTGGGCTTGGGTGCGAGATAACGTATGTAGTGTCATCTGCAAAAAGTATGGGTTTGAGTAGTTGAGATGCATTTGGTAGGTCGTTAATGTAAATGAGAAAGAGTAGTGGGCCAAGAACACTTCCCTGTGGGACACCTACGGTAATAGTTTGCGCGGTGGAGCTAGCTCCATTTGTGTACACATATTGGTTTCTGTTGCTAAGGTATTATTTTAGGTAGTTGAGGGAGTGCCCCCTTATACCATAGTGTGATAATTTTAGGTGTAACAGATCATGGTCAACTGTATCAAAAGCTTTACGTAAATAAATGAAGATTCCCACTGGTTAGTTAGTTTGAAATCTATATTATGCACCCCATACCCATCCTGTGGGCGGTAGTCAAAAGATTACAGAGGTACATAATGGGTCCAGGGACTGGACCTCAAAGTTTGATAGCTGAGCAAGTTACAAAGGTAATGAACTCAGATGGTCACAATCATGACAAGTTACAAAGGTATTTGCAGATTACAGAGGTATATATAGGGTCCAGAGACTGGGCCCCAAAGTTTTGATAGCTGAACAAGGTACAATGGTAATTAATTCACTAGTTACAAGGTAATGAATCATGTAAGTAAATTTACTTACGTCTGTACATGGTTGCACTCATGAACAAATTATAAAACAATGAGCAATCTATTAGTCTACACCCAGCCACAACTGTTCCCACTGGATTTCTTTTT
The DNA here is from genome assembly GCA_009830355.1 of Cherax destructor. Taxonomy (NCBI): domain Eukaryota; kingdom Metazoa; phylum Arthropoda; class Malacostraca; order Decapoda; family Parastacidae; genus Cherax; species Cherax destructor. Next base: position 7,752 of record WNWK01055278.1, read on the forward strand.
TCTCAAGAGCGGTGTAAATTATTTCTAGCATGTGTATAATGGCATCATTTGTATTTTTATTAGGCCTGAATCCACATTGACAGTGGTTGAGTACGTTGTTGGAGGTGAGGTAGGAATATATTTGTCTATGAATTAATTTTTCAAAGATTTTGGAGAGAAGGGGTAAGTTAGATATCGGCCTGTAGTTATTCAGGTCTGCTTGATCTCCTCCTTTATGTATTGGGGTGACCCTCGCTATTTTGAGTATTGATGGGAAGGTAGAGGATTCAATGGATTTGTTAAAAAGTGTTGCAATAATTGGTGAGAGAACTTGAGAGGCTTTTTTGTATATAAAAGGTGGTAAGTTATTTAGGTCACCTGCTTTTTTTTTTAATGTGTTGATTATAAGTGAAACTTCTATTGGGTTGGTCGGGGCTAGGAATAGTGTGTTCGGATAGGTGCCAGTGAGATAGTCGTTAGGTGGAGTATTAGAACTTGGGATTTTGCTTGCCAGCTTTTTTCCTATGGTGGAAAAGAAATCATTGAGTTTGTTTGCTGTTTCAGTAGGTGGGAGTAGGGGTTCATCTGGCTTTGTTAGCTTGATTGTTCTGTTTGTGGATATCTTTTTAGTTCCTACAATTTCAGATAGGGTTTTCCAGGTCTTTTTTATATCACTTTTTAAGTTATGTAATCTAATCTCATAGTACAATTTTTTTGACCTTCTTATCAGGCTCGTTAGGTTTGATGAGTAACGTTTTGTTTGTTCTCTTGTTATTTGACCCATTCTGTACTGTTTTTCATATAGGTGTTTTATAATAATGGATTTGAGTATGCTTGGGGTTAGCCAGGGACTGTTTAATCTTTTAGCTGTGATTTGTTTAGTTTTTTTAGGGCAATGCTTATTATAGAGGTATTGGGTCTTTTTAAGAAAATTATTAATACATAAGTCAGTATCTGTGAAGTTGTCTATTTCTGTTTGCCAGTCAGTGTTTGTCATAGCTGCTATGAAGTTATTTATAGCTGTCTCATTATCTAGTCTAAAGGTCACTTTAGTAGTCTCTAGTGGTAATTTTCCGAGGTTGGTTATGAGAAAGGTTGGGTAGTGGTCTGTGGTATTGTCTATGATTATGCCTGATTTTAATGGGGATATGGTGTTAGTCCAGATATGATCTAATAGAGAGGCACTAGTCTCAGAGATTCTTGTTGGTTTTGTTACTGTTGGTAGCAGCAAGCAGTTGATCATAGTGTTTGTGAATTCAGAGTAGCTGGATTTAATTTTATAATCATTAATTTAATGTCAGGTCTAGGTTTTTGTGAAAGTGGAGAGGAAGTGGGCATTTAAAGGAGTAGCAGTTCAGTGACCTACTTGACTTAAGTCCCACTTACCTCACCCAAATTACTTGCAGGTAATAATTCAGGCAATGTCCTGTAAACCTGCAGGGGATTTACTCATAATAATATTTTTCACAATTGGTGTCACCAATAATTGACTAGAGGACTACGACCCCATCATGTGCAGAGGTTTTGTTAAGGACAATGAAACCATTCATTGATCCAGTGCTCAGCAACGAGTCCGAGGATGGGATCAGTGTCGTCGTGACAGATGTGGATGTGCATCAGGACACATCGACTAAAATGTGTGGTGGAGGACACGTGCGCCCAGAAACGCACAGCAACAACATCTGATTCAGATGATGTTAGAACATTGTTCAAAGTTATGGGCAGAAATGGCCAATGGTTCTAGGGCTGTGAGGAACAAACAGCACAGTGCCAAAGGGCCCACGAAACCAAGGCATTTGATAAATTTTAAAGTTGGTAATAGTGGTATTACTGGCAACACTAAGGGTTGGTAATAGTGGTATTACTGACAACACTCAGGGTCGAGTCTGTCAGCGGGACAAACCACCTTGTACCAAGGCCTCAGGTGTATGGCTAATGTTAATGGGATATGTGTGGTAGTAACGAGGCACTGATTTGCGGGGTTTATTTGAAAGTTTAGGGTGGATGTAGTTTTAATTATTTGTCTAGTTGATATTGTTTAACCACGTGAGTGTATATGGTTTTAACTGGTGGGGGAGAAGGGGTTGTAGAATTGTGGGACATGTGTGTTATAAATGTATTATGAAGATGTTTGTGATTATGTAGCAGTGTGTGTTTCCAAGTAGGGTGTAGGTTGTGTTAGGTTTGTCTTAGCGCAATACTGTATTGTATATTTCCTCAGTGGACTGTAGTAGTACCAGTGTTGAGTTCTTCCGTATAACATGTTACATTGAATGGTACCTATGTATGCTGTTCGTAAATTCAATGATCCGTTTATGGATTTGTGTTTAAAATTAATATTTTCAGCTTTGTGTTTTGGCATGGGATAGTGGACATTACTTGTAGTTTGTGTCTGTGTGTGTTCTCAACAAATTGTGGTTGCAGGGAGTCGAGACTCAGCTCCTAGCCCCGCCTCTTCACTGATCGCTACTGGGTCCTTTCTCTCCTGCTCCATGAGCTTTATCATACCTCGTCTTAAAGCTATGTATGGTTCCTGCCTCCACTACATCACTTGCTAGACTATTCCACTTCCTGACTACTCTATGGCTGAAGAAATACTTCCTAACATCCCTTTGACTCATCTGAGTCTTCAACTTCCAATTGTGACCCCTTGTTTCTGTGTCCCTCTCTGGAACATCCTGTCTCTATCCACCTTGTCTATTCCACGCAGTATTTTGTATGTCATTATCATGTCTTCCTAACCCTCCTGACCTCCAGTGTTGTCAGGCCGATTTCCTTTAACCTTTCTTCGTAGGACATTTCCTTAGCTCTGGAACTAACCTTATCACAAACCTTTGCACTTTATCTAATTTCTTGACGTGCTTGACCAGGAATGGGTTCCAAACTGGTGCTGCATACTCTAGTATGGGCCTGACGTACACGGTGTACAGTGTCTTGAAGGATTCCTTACTAAGGTATTGGAACGCAATTCTCAGGTTTGCCAGTCGCCCATATGCTGCAGCAGTTATCTGGTTAATGTGTGCTTCCGGAGACGTGCTTGGTGTTATACTCACCCCAAGATCTTTCTCCTTGAGTGAGGTTTGCAGTCTTTGGCCACCTAGCCTATACTCTGTCTGCAGTCTTCTTTGCCATTCCCGATCTTCATGACTTTGCATTTGGCTGGGTTAAATTCGAGAAGCCAGTTGCTGGACCAGGTGTCCAGCATGTCCAGGTCTCTTTGAAGTCCTGCCTGATCCTCATCTGATTTAATTCTCCTCATTAACTTCAAATTATCTGCGAACAGGGACACTTGAGACTATCCCTTCCGTCATGTCACTGACAAAAGAATATCACTGGTCCTAGGACTGACCTCTGTGGGACCTCGCTCGTCACAGGCGCCCACTGTGATTCCTCGTCACGTACCATGACCCGTTGTTGCCTCCATGTCAGGAATTCTCTGATCCATTGCAGTGCCCTTCCTGTTATACACGCCTGATCCTCTAGCTTCTGCATTAATCTTTGTGAGGAACTGTGTCGAAGGCCTTCCTGCAGTCCAAGAAAATGCAATCAACCCACCCTCTTTCTCGTGTCTTACTTCTGTTACTTTGTCATAGA
>WNWK01055279.1:0-11324 GCA_009830355.1 Cherax destructor
GGGGATTGGAAGGTATGGGTTGGTCTGAGGAAGAAGACCAAGAGGTCCAATTCCTCCAACCGATAGCCTCTTACCACGACAAGGAGCCCCCCTTAAAGAGGGCATCCAATAAGAGAGGGAAATAAGATAGTGATTTTGAAATTTCAGCGGTGATAAATCGATTTTTGGAGGCTCACCACACTAAAGAGGCAGTGGTTAGCCCTTTATTCCTTTAACATGGTGTACCCTTTTTGTCCAGAGAAAATGGTGCCCCCCCACACACATGTGCATGACGTACGTGGAGCAAACAGTGGTTTGATGAAGTTTCCACAAACGGAGAAACTGTGGAGAGGAAATGTTTTTTTTTTTTTTTCAACAAGTTGGCCGTCTCCCACCGAGGCAGGGTGACGCAAAAAGAAAGAAAATCCCCAAAAAGAAAATACTTTTATCATCATTCAACACTTTCACCTCACTCATACATAATCACTGTCAAAATGGTAGTTATACTTTCCATATCAGAAAGCATGCTACTGTTTTGTTTGTTTTTTGTTTTCAAAGAAGCAGTTAGAGAAAATTAAATCCACGAATACCTGACCATGAGAAAAGCCCTTCTCATAGAGCTCACATGAAGGAATACCTGAACCTCGTAGTTCAACTCCATCATTCGACTATGATAGATGTTGAACTTCAACAGCAAATGTCTACTAAAAATAAAAAAATGGAAAGCTATAACTGTATGGATTGTCGAGGTTATATCCTTTCTGGCAAAACAGAATCTGGCCTATCGTGGACATTGAGGAGAAGGAATATCTAGGTTATCAGAGCCAGAGGAGACAGCCAGTGAAAATACTATAGGAAACTTTCTAGCAACAATCAATCTTTTGGCCAAATATGATGTAATCTTAGCAGAGCACTTGCAAAGAGGGAAAGAGAAACCAAAAAGTGTGACCTACTTGTCCAACAGAATTCAAAACGAAATAATCAATCTTCTTGGTGAAACTGTAAAGAAAAGTATAATTTCCAAAATTAAGGACGCAAAATATTTTTAGCATAATGTTGGATTCAACTCCAGATATTGTCCATGAAGATCAGGTTTCTGAAATTCTGCATTACTACCTTCATATTGATGAAAACAGAAAAATAGAAATAAAGGAGATATTTCTGGGATTTTTTTCTAGTCAACAAGAAAGATGCAGTCAGCCTGGTAAATAAAATTCTGGAAAAACTGGAAGACAAAATTTCCATGAATGACTGTCGCGGCCAAACATATTATATGACTGTCGCAGCCAAACATATGATAACGTAGCAGTTATGGCTGGAGTCAGAGGAGGTGTTCAACAAAAAATTGTTGAAGTTAACCCAAAGGCTGTTTTTGAACTGTGAGAACCACAGCCTCAATTTGGCCTGTGTCTATGCAAGTGAGGTGCAACCTGTTGTTGCTACATTTTTGGCTTTCTGGAAAAACTTTACTTTTTTTTCTTAGTTGAGAAGTGTTAAAATCATGTCACTCGGACTGTGAAAAGACAGTGTGACACAAGATGGAGTTCCCGCCATGATGCTGTGCAAGTAATCCACGAAGATTGTGACAACATTATTGCAACCCTTCAACACCTGCTGGAAGGATAATTTTCAAGGGAAACCAAATCTGATGCAGGATCACTACTGAACTCTATTCAACAGTTCCCATTTATAGCTTCATTAAATTTTTGGTACCCAGTTTTATCATCAGTGGAGAAAGTCTCAATATGTTTGCAGGATTCAAAAATGGGGTTCCATGAAGCTTCTTGTGATCTGAAAGGACTTATTCATATCTTGAATTTGAAGAATGACAAAATTATCCACAATGCAATACATTTGGCTAATGAATATTGTGAAAATTGGGGAATACCAATTGCATGAACAAGGAGAAGAATAATGCCTGGGCAGTCAGCAAGAGATAGTGGACTGACGGCACAAGAAGAAATGAATAGAGTAATGGTAGAGATTGTGAACCGATTTAAAAACGGAAATTGAAGACTGCAGTGTCGGTCTTCAAGGACTCAGAGACTGATTTTCATTTTTTTCTGAACTTGAATTCAGTAGTAAGTGAAGATGAACAAGAGAGAGATTAAAAAAAGGAATGTTCAGAATTTGCAAATTACAGTATTGTGATAATGATGTGGCAGCCATTCAGTTATATGACGAAATTATTGATTTTGTGATGCTCCTTTGAGCTGGAGGGAATAGAATTCTCCCTGATGGTAAAGATGCTGTGGAGTGTTTACTGCAGTATGGGAGGGATGTCTTTCCGACGCTGTGTGTTTCATACACATTACTGCTTACAATCGCATTTTCAGTCGCAAGCTGTGAAAGGTCATTTTCAAAACTGAAATTAATAAAAACATAGCTGAGGTCTTCAATGTCACAGGCGCAACTGACCAACCTGGCTTTAATAAGTATTGGAAAAGAATTTCTCACAGGTGATGCAAAAAGTGTAGTACAAGTATTTTCTGACAGGAGGTATCATTTGGGGAAAAGAACTTAATAATTTCGTTGATTTATATTTAAATTGAATAAAGTTTCATCTGTGTTTACATATTCAAAATATCTCCCTTTCTCAGTACTAGGCCTTATACTTGAGTCTTTGGGGCATACAATCAAGGAGTTGGCCCCAGGCATCACCAGACCTCTGCACGCCACTGATGTAGGGTGACCTAAAAAGGAAATACTATATTCACTATCATTCATTTAATAGTTGTCTTGCCGTAAATGCTTGGACGTCACAATTAAATGCCCTTCAGAATTGCAGCAAACCCACCCCCATCCAGAGCGCAGGCGCTGGTCCAAGTCGGACCAAAAGTCATCTTAAGTTTCAGTCTCCTATATATGGGTTATTTGTATATTGAGGGCCAGCTAATAATTATTGACTTAATGTATTATAAATATTATCTGCACATCTTGCAAAGTACAACTGATAATACTAAAATATGGATAAAAATTCACCAAATTGATTCTACTTCGTTGTGTTCAGTGTGATAGTGAGAGATGCTGGTCCTTGTGGAGGAAAAGTGTTACCACATGAGGGATTGTACTGTGGAAATGACCTTTAGAAATGCTGAGAAATGTCATGCACAATTACATCTTGAGTCAACAAGAAAGAAAAAAATTATATATTTCAACTATTATTTTTTGGGTCATGTGGGATTTACCTTTTATTGATCAATTTTTATAACACAAAAGACACTTTAAAACAAGGCATAACTTGAGTTTAGTACAATATTTACTAAAACTTCCTCATATGCCCCTATATGAAAATTACTGGTCTACATTCATAAGCATATACGTACTGCACTACAAAAATGGTAATGCTGGCAAAGAAAGTGGTAAATAAGCATCCACGAATGTGAGCTCTGCCTGGATAGTTGGCAGGGTGTTTATAGTCTTGGAGACTAGACAATACTTTCAGACTGGAACATCACCTCATTTCCTTTTAAAATATTTCACAGTACAGTGGTACCCCGGATTTCGTCAATAATTCGTTCCAGAAGGCTGTTTGAGTGCCGTTACCGAATGAATTTGTTCCCATAAAGACAAATGTAAATTAGATTAGTCCGTTTCAGACCCCCAAAAATACACTTACAAAAGCACTTACAAAAATACTTACATAATTGTTCGAGTTGGGAGCTGTACGAAATCCGGGGTACCACTGTACTAGGTGAAGCTGACTCACAAAATCGTAATAACACGATTGCAAACAAATCACAGAACGTATGAAGTTTGAACCCATGGCAAGCAAGTCCTAAAACTCACAGGCCCGTGTGTTAACCACTGGCCCAGCTGGCTCTAAGATGCATCCAACTAGGTATATTTCTATACACCATAGGGAAATTAGCATAGGCCCCATTGTGATCACAAATGCTGGTTTTTACAGATGAATCCTATACCAGTGTGGCTGTGGCAAACTCTAGCTCAAGTCCTCTCAAAGCTGCCATTGTGACTCGCAAAATTAAAGTAAAGCTATAGCAAACAAATCAGAAAATGGGTGGGGTTTGAATCCGTGGCATGAGAGTCCTAGCCCGGGAATTATAGGACTTGCTTATTATGGGGGGCTTCAAACCCCACCCATTCTGTGATTTGATTAGGTGAAGACTCGTCTGGAAATGGACCATTCATGTATCTGAAAAGGGTCCCTAATTCTCAATCTGGTCACTGACTGTTACAGGTTCTGTATCTGATATATTTTCAGTACCAGTCTGGTTGATTTTTAGGATTTTATCAGTTTTATACCAACCTTTGGCAAGTTCCAAGAGTTTTTCTAATCCCAAAGCCTGGCCTTGGGCCAGGTTCATCTGGTGTTTGCCTGGTCAACCTGGCAAGAAATTTATATTTCTTCTACACAAAAACCAACACAATCTGTACCTTTTCTTTCATTATGCAAGAGAAATTATACAAAAACTATTCCTTGGGTTCACCTTGCCATGGTAGGAAATAGTCATCAAATTCTTAATTTTTCTTATGTATACATTATACAAGTTGCAAAAGACCATTTTCCATTACCTTAGCAGCATTTTGCATGTCATTAATAAAAAATACAAAATGCAGCTATCTTTTAATACCTTTTACACAGTGATAAGGTTACTAATGTAATTATTATTAAGCCGTGTGAAGAGGTTTCAACATAACTAATTTACAACAAATAACTGCCAAGAAAATATCTGGTCGGCACTGACCTGTTCTCTAATAAACAGGACTGTCAAAAATAGACCCATCTTCTATCACACTGTACCACTGCAAGTGAGAACCAAATGTAGTCCAGGAATTTTTGTCTAATTTTACAATACGTACCCATGTTTTATTAATGAAAGTTTAAGATATACATACATTAAATAGTACAGTGGAACCCCGGTTAACGAAAACCCCGGAAATCATGCAATTATGTAAGTATAATATTGTAAGTGCTTGTGGAAGTGTATTTTTGGGGGTCTGAAATAGACTAACCTAAATGACATTTTTTCTTAAGGAAGTAAATTCGTTCGGTAATGGCACTTGAGCAGGCTTCTGCAATGAATTTTTTTCGTTAACCGGGGTTCCACTGTATATCGTAACTACAGTGGTACCTCGGTTAACGATATTTTTTCATTACAGAATGCTGTTCAAGTGCCATTACCAAACGAATTTATCCCCATTAGGAATAATGTAAAATAGACCCCCAAAAATACACTTACAAAAGCATTTAAAAAAATAAACTTACATAAAAGGGTGAGTTTGGGGACCATCGTTAACCGAGGTACCACTGTATATTTAATCAATATCTTATACATGCATGCATGTGAGCACATACATACATACATATAAAGATACATACCACACCAAAAATATTTTCTCTGCTCAAAAATCAATAATGAGCACTGCTTTGACAAGTTTGCGTCAGCCACGTTAGTACAGTTTGTATCATGCAAACTAAAAAGATATCACAACCTCTTTTTAAGGCACCTCCAGCATTTTCTTTTTCTGTCTTCATATCCAACACATGTACCAGTAGTATTTGTGGCCACAAGTGGTTGAGGAAATATAAAAAACCTAGATAATAACTGATGTGCAACACTTGTGCCACATCCTTTCAATTTTGATGCAACTGGCAGTGTCATCCTGTCAGAATGTCCTATCGGCTATGCCATAATTATAGAGAGAGGCGATTCTGTAACACATGTAATACACGTTCGTCATTCGGCTGGCTGGCTCTGGCTCTCTCTCTGTGTGTGTGTGTGTGTGTGTGTGTGTGTGTGTGTGTGTGTCTGTGTGTGTGTGTGTGTGTGTGTGTGTGTGTGTGTGTGTGTGTGTGTGTCTCTCTCTCTCTCTGTGTGTCTCTGTGTGTGTGTGTGTGTGTGTCTGTGTCTGTCTCTGTGTCTCTCTCTCTCTCTGTCTCTCTCTCTCTGTCTGTCTGTCTCTCTGTCTCTCTCTCTCTGTATCTGTGTCTGTCTGTCTGTCTCTCTCTCTCTCTGTCTGTGTGTCTCTCTCTCTCTGTCTGTCTCTGTCTGTCTGTCTGTATGTCTGTCTGTCTCTGTCTGTATGTCTGTCTCTCTATCTCTCTCTCTCTGTGTCTCTCTGTGTGTGTGTGTGTCTGTCTCTCTGTCTCTGTCTCTGTGTCTCTCTCTCTCTCTCAGAGAGAGCCACTCATGAACCAGAATCAAGGGCTAAGTTAATTTAGGCACAGGTACACATAAGTACAGTTATACATAGTGTAAATTACCTAGGATAACCTGAAAAAAGCCAGACAAAATGCTATACTGTGCTTGTAGATATAAGGCATAATCATGACTGGCAAGTAATACACATTTTGGCCACAGTTGTATCTTTCCACTTGTTCAGACGTGACGATTTTGCGACATATGTAATACCTATTGGTTCATGAGCGGCTCTCTCTCTCAATGAGACAGAGAAAGAGAAACAGAGATAGACTGGGAGCAGTGCACAATCAGCAATACTGAGTGACTGCACCGTCAGCAATGTAGAGTGACACTTATCTGACACTGTGCTTCAAGCTGTTTTTCATATACCCCAGCACTTCTAAAAACATTGTTGGGACCTATAAATAATTTGTATATATTTCTAGACAACTAGCTAGTAAGTTGGTAGACAGCAGCCACCCAGGGAGGTACTACCATCCTCCACTGTGAGTGTGAAACGGAAGCCTGTAATTGTTTTACATGATGGTAGGATTGCTGGTGTCTTTTTTGTCTCATAAACATGCAAGATTTCAGGTATGTCTTGCTACTTCTACTTACACTTAGGTCACACTACACATGCATGTACAAGTATATACAGTGGAACCCCGAGTTTCTGTCATAATCCGTTCCAGGAGCTAGGCCTAAACTTGAAACAGCCGAAAGTCGAAGCAATATTTCTCGTAAGAAATAATGTAAAAACAATTAATCCATTCCAGACCCACAAAAATATTCACAAAAAATACATTTTTTAAAGAATAACTATAGTTTAACATACAAACAACAAATATAAATACTTAAATGAGTAATACAATACATAAATAAACATTTAAATTCACATTTACGTACCTTTATTGAAGAGTCTTGCTGGCATCTGGAAGATAGGGAGGAGGAGAGAGGGAGGACTTATTGTTTGGAAGGGGAATCCCCTTCCATAAAGACTTTAGGTAACAAGTCCTTATCTGGGGTTACTTCCCTTCTTTGTCTTTTAATGCCACTAGGACCAGCTTGAGTCACTGGACCCCTGTCTCACAAAATAACTGTCCACAGTCCTCTGTTTCTGGCACCTCTTTAAGATTTCCCTAAAATGGGACATGGTTCTGTCACTGAACTTGATGCAGAGATGGCTTGTTTCAGCTTGCTCAGGGTGATATTTTTTGGCAAATGCCTGCACCCTATTCCACATTGCACAAATCTTAATCTCTGAAGAAGGCACCTCATCCACTCCCTCTTCCTCCTCTGAAGCAAGTTCCTCAGTTCCATGGTATTTTTGTACTATCTCCTCCTTCACTTCTATGGTGTTTCTCACTTTCTTTACCAAAGGGCTAGCACTAGGAAGTTTCTTTGGGCCCATGGTGGCTTATTTCACAGTCACACTCAATAAACAAGCACTAAACACAATGAATTTATTGTGAAATGTTTGGATGAGCATGCAGGGTAATGTTCACTCAAGGATAAACAAAGCTAGACTGGCTCACAACGCCTGCATGGAGAGGCGGACAGGTCTGGTATGCTGGCCAAAATACAGGGCAATGGCTGAAACTCTGGACAAAATTTAGCCGAAAAAAACGGCCAAAACTCGAAGTAGCCGATACTCAGGGCAGCTGAAACTCGGGGTTCCACTGTATATACATACCCCTCTGGGTTTTCTTCTATTTTCTTACTAGTTCTTTTTCTTGTTTAATTCTGCTTATCTCCATGGGAAAGTGGAACAGAATTCTTCCTCCGTAAGCCATGTGTGTCGTAAGAGGCAACTAAAATGCGAGGAGCAAAGGGGTAGTAAACCCTTCTCCTGTATATTACAAAAATTTAAAATGAGAAACTCGTTTATCCTTTTGAGCCACCCTGCCTCTGTGGGATACAGCCGGTTTGTTAAAAGAAGATTTCTAGACAATAGTATGTGACCAAGGAAGGTGAACATGTTCACCCATCAAGTGTGTTTGTGACAATTCGATTACTATTTCCGTACCTAATATTAGTGTCAGAACAAAGATTGGCTATAAAATCATAAAAACTACTATAAATTATAATTATCAGAACATAACTGTCACAAGAACATCTAGTGCCAACTTTGCCGCCTTATATCTGAATAAGTACTGGCCCTTAATTTTTTTTTTTTTGGTCTTATTACACAGAAAATTGCCCTCTGTTTTCAAAACAAGTTTCAAATTATTCAGAACCCTAGGAGTAAAATGTAGATCAACATTTGGACAGTTGGGGGTTAAAGTATACCAGGTACTTTCCACCTGGCATAATTTAATGATGAGCACTAAGTAATAAATTTAGACTACCTGAGATGTTATGCTTGTCTTAGTAAGAATTATACACTATTAGCCTATTATTTTAACTAATTTTTCTTCTTGGGAAATAAAATGATCATTATCAAGAGCAAAGCTGTCACTGAAACTTTTCTGGAAATTTAACCCTTTCAATGTCGGTCCCATAATATTATGGTTTGCAAGCCAGTGTCAATCCCGTAATACTACGCCAAAATTCTAGCAGCCTCCAATCTTGCGGGAGAAAGCTGGTAGGCCTACATATGCGAGAATGGGTCTGAGTGGTCAGTGTACGCAGTATAAAAAAAAATCCTGCAGCACGCAGTGCACGAGAAAAAAATTCCGACCATGTTTTTGGTTTAAAACAGCGAATTTGCGGTGTATTTTTGTATGGTATTCATGGTTGTATTCTCATTTTCTTGGTCTCATTTGAGATCAATTTCAAGTACAGTGGTACCCCAAGTTTCTGACACAATTCGTTCCAGAAGGCTGTTCGAGTGCCGTTACCGAACGAATTTGTTCCCATTAGAAATAATGTAAATTAGATTAGTCCGTTTCAGACCCCCAAAAATACACTTACAAAAGTACTTACAATAATACACTTACATAACTGTTATAGTTGGAAGCTGTACAAAACTTGGGGTACCACTGTACTACTTTGAAATTGAGCTCAAAGTGGCAGATATTATTTATACCATTTTTAGTTGGACTTGAGTCCTGGAAATGGGAAGTACAATGCCTGCACTTTAACCCTTTCAGGGTCGACAGGCCCTCTCCCAAACTTGTTCTCAGGGTCGAAAATTTTTCAGGAAAAAAAAATGATTTTTTCTTATGAAATGATAGAGAATCCTTTTCCGATCATAATGACACCAAAAGTATGAAATTTGATGAAAAATTAATGGAATTATGCCCTCACAAAGTTAGTGGTATTGATTTGCGATTTCACCCACCTTGAGCCCTATTTTCGGACAATTCCAATGTTTCAGTCTACCAAAATTTATGTTATTTCGCTAGAATTCCATTTCTTCTATCAACTGAGTACAAGAAACCGCCAATTTACCGATTTGAACTACCCAATAAAGTGGTCAGAAATTGGCAATTTGGCCAATTTCACACAAATTTCAAAAGATGCTACAGTGGACCCCCGCCTAACGAGCAAAATTCATTCCAGAAGCCTGCTCAAGTGCCATTACCGAACGAATTTACTTCCTTAAGAAATAATGTCTCGTAGGTTAGTCTATTTCAGACCCCCAAAAATACACTTCCACAAGCACTTACAATATTATACTTACATAATTGTACGAATTCCAGGGTGCTAGTTAGGCGGGGGTCCACTGTAATTTCAAAATAGGGTCCAGAATAAATGAGACAGGCATTCCGGGCACTAAAATAACATTTTATCTGTTCATTAGTCACGTCTCCAGGCTCCTCTTATATTACTTTTGCTTTCCATTTTGAATTTATATTCTCACAAAAAATAGAAGATTTTCTGTTATGCATACTATTGCATCATTGTAAAAACAGTATTATTATTATAATCAAAAGAAGCGCTAAACCACAAGGGTTATACAGCGCGGCGGGGCAGGACAGGATGCAGGGAGAATGGATTGTAAGCGGGAGATGGATGATTAGTAGGGTATGGAGTGCAGCAGGACAGTGGGTAGTGCAGGGATAGAGGGTAGCAAGAGATCGAGGTAGAAGGGACTGAGGGAGGTGCTAGAGGTATAATCTTTAGAGTTTGTGTAGTAAGTCAGTTTCTGTCAAAAAGTCAACGAGAGAGTCAGGATTAAAGGAGGGTCCATCAACATTATTATTATTATAATCAAATAGAAGTGCTAAACCACAGGGGTTATACAGCGCTGCAGGTTATTGTAGGATGCAGGGAGAGTGGGTTGTAAGAGGGAGATGGACGATTAGTAGGGTATGGAGTGCAAGATGACGGTGGATAGTGCAGGGGTGGAGGGTAGCAAAAGATCGAGGTAGAAGGGACTGAGGGAGGTGCTAGAGGTATAATCTTCAGAGTTTGTGTAGTAAGTCAGTTTCTGTCAAAAAGTCAATGAGAGAGTCAGGATTAAAGGAGGGTCCATCTCCAAGAAGGGAAGGTAAAGAAAGGGCCGCAGAGCGAAGACGTCGTTGGAGGTAAATTCTGCGTTCTCGTTGATAGAGTGGGCAGTCCAACAGGATATGTCGAACAGACACTGGAACCTGACAATGCTCACAGAGAGGGGCAGGGAGCTCTCCATGAGATACCCGTGAGTAAGACGAGTGTGGCCGATGCGAAGACGGGAGAGTGTAGTCTCCCAACCTCGACATTGGTGACAAGAAGAAGGCCAGAAACCTATAACCGGTTTAATAGAATGAAGTTTGTTATTCAGCAGGTCAGACCAGCGTTGTTGCCAACGGGTGCGAAGGTGGGTAGCAATGACCGCAAAATAGTCCGTAAAAGGAACACCTCTATATGAAACTGGAAGGTCATGTACTGCTGACCGCGCAGAAGTGTCTGCCTGTTCATTGCCCTGTACGTCAACATGACCAGGGACCCAACAAAAGACAATATCTTTATGCTTGCTAAAGATACGGCGTAACCAAAGGTGGATACGAAGAACTAGGGGGTGAGGTGTATCAATTTACGGATAGCCTGTAAAGCACTAAGGGAGTCTGAAACGACCACAAATGGTGATACAGGCATAGATGCAATACGGATAAGTGCCACAAGAATGGCATACAATTCAGCCGTAAATATGCTAGCCGAGGGTAATAGATGCCCTCGTGACGCTGTCTGAAACACTGCTGTGAATCCAACGCCGTCAGATGACTTTGAACTATCGGTGTATACTGCGATGGCATGGGAATGAGAACGGAAATG
>WNWK01055280.1:0-11323 GCA_009830355.1 Cherax destructor
CTTTTCTGGCAAAACTCATTTTTCAGCTAAAATTCTTAAAATTTTCACACTTTTAAATAAATTTCTACTGCAATTGAAATTTATGGGAAAAATCAAAATTTTATGATTTTCTTTTAAAGTTACTCTATGTATATTTTAACTAAAAAAATAGTTTTTCACAAAATCCTTTAAAATGCCTTAAAGTCAAAAAATGCAATAAAATCAAGTTTTATAGCATTTTTAAATTATTAATTATTTACATATTTTAAAAAATCCTTTAAAAATTATAAAAAACAATATTTTTTTAGAATATTTCATATTATTTTCGAAAATACATGAAACATTAAAAAGCTCAGAAAAATATGCTAAAATCGTATTTTATTGCATATTTCGACGTTTTAGAGCGGTTTGAGTGCTTTTCTGGCAAATCATTTTTTGCTAAAATTCTTAGATTTTCACACTTTTAAATAAATTTTCTGCAATTGAAATTTATAAAATAAAAAAAAATTTTTTTTATTTTCTTTTGGAAAAATTACTATAGTATATTTTATCTAAAAAAAAATTTTTTTAAAAAACCCGAAAATGCCTTAAACGTCAAAAAAAGCAATAAAACAAGTTTTTTTGCATTTTTTAAAATTTTAATTATTTCATATTTTAAAAAAACCCCCTTAAAAAATATAAAAAATATTTTATAAATATTTCAAATTTTTTCGAAAAATACATGAAACATTAAAAAACTCAGAAAAAAAATGCTAAAAAGTATTTTATTGCATATTTCGGCGTTTTAAGCGGTTTGAGTGCTTTTCTAAAACTCATTTTTTTGTAAAAACTTAGTTTTACACTTTTAAATAAATTTTACCAATTAAATTTATGGGGAAAAAAAAAAAAATTTTTTGATTTTCTTTAAATTACTCAAAATTTTATTTTTCTAAAAATAGTTTTTTTTAAAATCCCTGAAAATTTAATCGTCAAAAAAAACAATAAAATAAGTTTTATAACATTTTAAATTTTTTTAAATTTTTTACATTTTTTAAAAAAAACCCAAAAAAATTTTAAAAAAAAATATTTTTTTAAAATATTTCATATTATTTTCGAAAATACCCCCAACATTAAAAAACCGAAAAAAGTGCTAAAATCGTATTTTATTGCATATTTCGACGTTTTAGAGCGGTTTGAGTGCTTTTCTGCAAAACTCATTTTTCAGCTAAAATACTTAGATTTTCACACTTTTAAATAGAATTTTACTGCAATTGAAATTTATGGGAAAAGTAAGCAAAATTTTATGATTTCTTTTAGGAAGCTTACTATAGGGATATTTTATCTAAAAAATAGTTTTTAAAAATCATTGAAAATGCCTTAAAGGGCAAAAATGCAATAAAATCTTTATAGCATTTTTTAATATTTAAAATTATTTACATTTTTTAAAAAATCCATTAAAAATATAAAAATCAATATTTTTATAGAATATTTCATATTATTTTCGAAAATACATGAAACATTAAAAACTGAAAAAAAAAATTTCTAAAAAACGTATTTTTTTTGCATATTTCGACGTTTTAAAAACCGGTTTGAGTGCTTTTCTGGCAAAATCATTTTTCAGCTAAAATTCTTAGTTTTACACTTTTAAATAAATTTCTACTGCCAATTGAAATTTATGGGAAAAGTAAGCAAAATTTTATGATTTTCTTTTAGGAAAAACTTATAATGTATATTTTATCTAAAAAAATAGTTTTTTACAAAATCCTTGAAAATGCCTTAAATCGTCAAAAAATGCAATAAAATCAAGTTTTATAACATTTTTGAATATTTATTAATTATTTACATTTTTTTAAAAAATCCCATTAAAAATCTATAAAAATCAATATTTTTTTTAGAATATTTCATATTATTTTCGAAAAAAAACATGAAACATTAAAAAGCTCAGAAAAATGTGCTAAAATCGTATTTTATTGCATATTTCGACGTTTTAGAGCGGTTTGAGTGCTTTTCTGGCAAAACTCATTTTTCAGCTAAAATACTTAGATTTTCACACTTTTAAATAGAATTTCTACTGCAATTGAAATTTATGGGAAAAGTAAGGAAAATTTTATGATTTTCTTTTAGGAAACTTACATATATATATTTTATCTAAAAAAAATAGTTTTTCAGAAAATCCTTGAAAATGCCTTAAATCGTCAAAAAATGCAATAAAATCAGTTTTATAGCATTTTTAATATTTATTAATTATTTACATATTTTTAAAAATCCCATTAAAAATCTATAAAAATCAATATTTTTATAGAATATTTCATATTATTTTCGAAAAATACATGAAACATTAAAAAGCTCAGAAAAATGTGCTAAAATCGTATTTTATTGCATATTTCGACGTTTTAGAGCGGTTTGAGTGCTTCTCTGGCAAAACTCATTTTTAGCTAAAATTCTTAGATTTTCACACTTTTAAATAGAATTTCTACTGCAATTGAAATTTATGGGAAAAGTAAGCAAAATTTTATGATTTTCTTTAGGAAACTTACTCATATGTATGTATTTTATCTAAAAAAAATAGTTTTTCAGAAAATCCTGAAAATGCCTTAATCGTCAAAAATGCAATAAAATATCGTTTTATAGCATTTTTGAATATTTATTAAT
Source organism: Cherax destructor (assembly GCA_009830355.1). Lineage (NCBI taxonomy): Eukaryota > Metazoa > Arthropoda > Malacostraca > Decapoda > Parastacidae > Cherax > Cherax destructor. Next base: position 2,611 of record WNWK01055280.1, read on the forward strand.
TATTTACATATTTTTCAAAAATCCCATTAAAAATCTATAAAAATCAATATTTTTATAGAATATTTCATATTATTTTCGAAAAAATACATGAAACATTAAAAAGCTCAGAAAAATGTGATAAAATCGTATTTTATTGCATATTTCGACGTTTTAGAGCAGTTTGAGTGCTTTTCTGGCAAAACTCATTTTTCAGCAAAAATACTTAGATTTTCACACTTTTAAATAGAATTTCTACTGCAATTGAAATTTATGGGAAAAGTAAGCAAAATTTTATGATTTTCTTTTAGGAAGCTTACTTATATGTATATTTTATCTAAAAAAATAGTTTTTCACAAAATCCTTGAAAATGCCTTAAATCGTCAAAAAATGCAATAAAATCAAGTTTTATAGCATTTTTGAATATATATTATTTATTTACATATTTTTCAAAAATCCCATTAAAAATCTATAAAAATCAATATTTTTATAGAATATTTCATATTATTTTCGAAAAATACATGAAACATTAAAAAGCTCAGAAAAATATGCTAAAATCGTATTTTATTGCATATTTCGACGTTTTAGAGCGGTTTGAGTGCTTTTCTGGCAAAACTCATTTTTCAGCTAAAATTCTTAGATTTTCACACTTTTAAATAGAATTTCTACTGCAATTGAAATTTATGGGAAAAGTAAGCAAAATTTTATGATTTTCTTTTAGTAAGCTTACTCATATGTATATTTTATCTAAAAAAATAGTTTATTACAAAATCCTTGAAAATGCCTTAAATCGTCAAAAATGCAATAAAATCAAGTTTTATAACATTTTTTAATATTTATTAATTATTTACATTTTTTTAAAAAATCCCATTAAAAATCTATAAAAATCAATATTTTTATAGAATATTTCATATTATTTTCGAAAAATACATGAAACATTAAAAAGCTCAGAAAAATATGCTAAAATCGTATTTTATTGCATATTTCGACGTTTTAGAGCGGTTTGAGTGCTTTTCTGGCAAAACTCATTTTTCAGCTAAAATTCTTAGATTTTCACACTTTTAAATAGAATTTCTACTGCAATTGAAATTTATGGGAAAAGTAAGCAAAATTTTATAATTTTCTTTTAGGAAACTTACTCATATATATATTTTATTTAAAAAAATAGTTTTTCAGAAAATCCGTGAAAATGCCTTGAATCGTCAAAAAATGCAATAAAATATCGTTTTATAGCATTTTTGAATATTTATTAATTATTTACATATTTTTCAAAAATCCCATTAAAAATCTATAAAAATCAATATTTTTATAGAATATTTCATATTATTTTCGAAATATACATGAAACATTTAAAAACTGAGAAAAATGTGCTAAAATCGTATTTTATTGCATATTTCGACGTTTTAGAGCGGTTTGAGTGCTTCTCTGGCAAAACTCATTTTTCAGCTAAAATTCTTAGATTTTCACACTTTTAAATAAATTTCTACTGCAATTGAAATTTATGGGAAAAGTAAGCAAAATTTTATGATTTTCTTTTAGTAACTTACTCATAGTATATTTTATCTTAAAAAAATAGTTTTTACAAAATCCTTGAAAATGCCTTGAATCGTCAAAAAATGCAATAAAATATCGTTTTATAGCATTTTTAAATATTTAATTTAAATTTTTTACATATTTTAAAAAATCCCATTAAAAATCTATAAAAAACAATATTTTTATAGAATATTTCATATTATTTTCGAAAATACATGAAACATTAAAAACTCAGAAAAATGTGCTAAAATCGTATTTTAATGCATATTTCGACGTTTTAGAGCAGTTTGAGTGCTTTTCTGGCAAAACTCATTTTCAGCTAAAATACTTAGATTTTCACACTTTTAAATAGAATTTCTACTGCAATTGAAATTTATGGGAAAAGTAAGCAAAATTTATGATTTTCTTTAGTAAGCTTACTCATATCTATATTTTATCTAAAAATAGTTTTTACAAAATCTTGAAAATGCCTTAAATCGTCAAAAATGCAATAAAATCAAGTTTTATAACATTTTTGAATATTTATTAATTATTTACATTTTTTAAAATCCCATTAAAAATCTATAAAAATCAATATTTTTATAGAATATTTCATATTATTTTCGAAAATACATGAAACATTAAAAGCTCAGAAAATGTGCTAAAATCGTATGTTATTGCATATTTCGACGTTTTAGAGCGGTTTGAGTGCTTCTCTGGCAAACTCATTTTCACCTAAAATACTTAGATTTTCACACTTTAAATAGAATTTCTACTGCAATTGAAATTTATGGGAAAAGTAAGCAAAATTATATGATTTTCTTTTAGAAGCTTACTCATGGTATATTTTATCTAAAAATAGTTTTCACAAAATCCTTGAAAATGTCTTAAATCGTCAAAAATGCAATAAAATCAAGTTTCATATCATTTTGAATATTTATTAATTATTTACATATTTTTAAAAATCCTATTAAAATCTAAAAATCAATATTTTTATAGAATTTTATATTATTTTCAAAAATACATGAAACATTAAAAGCTCAGAAAAATGTGCTAAAATCGCATTTTATGGCATATTTCGACGTTTTAGAGCGGTTTGAGTGATTTTCTGGCAAAACTCATTTTTAGCTAAAATACTTGATTATCACACTTTTAAATAGAATTTCTACTACAATTGAAATTTATGGAAAAGTAAGCAAAATTTTATGATTTTCTTTAGGAAGGTTACTATAGGTATATTTTATCTAAAAATAGTTTTTCAGAAAATCCTTGAAAATGCCTTAAATCGTCAAAAATGCAATAAAATAACGTTTTATAGCATTTTGAATCATATAAATTATTTACATATTTTTAAAATCCCATTAAAATCTTAAAATCAATATTAATTTAGAATATTTCATATTATTTTCAAAAACATGAAACATTAAAAAGCTCAGAAAATGGCCTAAAATTGCATTTTATGGCATATTTCGACGTTTTAGAGCGGTTTCAGTGCTTTTCTGACAAAACCGTTTTTAGCTAAAATACCTAGATTTTCAAACTTTTAAATAGAATTTCACTGCAATTGAAATTTATGGGAAAAGTTAGCAAAATTTTATGATTTTCTTTTAGGAAGCTTACTCATAGGTATATTTTATCTAAAAATAGTTTTTCAGAAAATCCTTGAAAATGCCTTTAATCGTCAAAAATGCAATAAAATCAATTTTTATACATTTAGAATATTTATTAATTATTTACATATTTTTAAAAATCCCATTAAAATCCATAAAAATCAATATTTTTATAGAGTATTTCATATTATTTTCGAAAAATACATGAAACATTAAAAGCTCAGAAAAATATGCTAAAATCGTATTTTATTGCATATTTCGACGTTTTAGAGCGGTTTGAGTGCTTTCTGGCAAAACTCATTTTTCAGCTAAAATTTTAGATTTTCACACTTTTAAATAGAATTTCTACTGCAATTGAAATTTATGGGAAAAGTAAGCAAAATTTTATAATTTTCTTTTAGGAAACTTACTCATAGATATATTTTATCTAAAAAAATAGTTTTTCAGAAAATCCGTGAAAATGCCTTGAATCGTCAAAAAATGCAATAAAATATCGTTTTATAGCATTTTTGAATATTTATTAATTATTTACATATATTTAAAAAATCTCATTAAAAATCTATAAAAATCAATATTTTTATAGAATATTTCATATTATTTTCGAAATATACATGAAACATTTAAAAACTGAGAAAAATGTGCTAAAATCGTATTTTATTGCATATTTCGACGTTTTAGAGCGGTTTGAGTGCTTCTCTGGCAAAACTCATTTTTCAGCTAAAATACTTAGATTTTCACACTTTTAAATAGAATTTCTACTGCAATTGAAATTTATGGGAAAAGTAAGCAAAATTTTATGATTTTCTTTTAGTAAGCTTACTCATAGGTATATTTTATCTAAAAAAATAGTTTTTCAGAAAATCCTTGAAAATGCCTTTAATCGTCAAAAAATGCAATAAAATCAATTTTTATAGCATTTTAGAATATTTATTAATTATTTACATATTTTTAAAAAATCCCATTAAAAATCCATAAAAATCAATATTTTTATAGAGTATTTCATATTATTTTCGAAAAATACATGAAACATTAAAAAGTCAGAAAATATGCTAAAATCGTATTTTATTGCATATTTCGACGTTTTAGAGCGGTTTGAGTGCTTTTCTGGCAAAACTCATTTTTCAGCTAAAATTCTTAGATTTTCACACTTTTAAATAGAATTTCTACTGCAATTGAAATTTATGGGAAAAGTAAGCAAAATTTTATAATTTTCTTTTAGGAAACTTACTCATAGATATATTTTATCTAAAAAAATAGTTTTTCAGAAAATCCGTGAAAATGCCTTGAATCGTCAAAAAATGCAATAAAATATCGTTTTATAGCATTTTTGAATATTTATTAATTATTTACATATATTTAAAAAATCTCATTAAAAATCTATAAAAATCAATATTTTTATAGAATATTTCATATTATTTTCGAAATATACATGAAACATTTAAAAACTGAGAAAAATGTGCTAAAATCGTATTTTATTGCATATTTCGACGTTTTAGAGCGGTTTGAGTGCTTCTCTGGCAAAACTCATTTTTCAGCTAAAATACTTAGATTTTCACACTTTTAAATAGAATTTCTACTGCAATTGAAATTTATGGGAAAAGTAAGCAAAATTTTATGATTTTCTTTTAGTAAGCTTACTCATATGTATATTTTATCTAAAAAAATAGTTTTTTACAAAATCCTTGAAAATGCCTTGAATCGTCAAAAAATGCAATAAAATATCGTTTTATAGCATTTTTAAATATTTAATAATTATTTACATATTTTTAAAAAATCCCATTAAAAATTTATAAAAATCAATATTTTTATAGAATATTTCATATTATTTTCGAAATATACATGAAACATTAAAAAACTCAGAAAAATGTGCTAAAATCGTATTTTAATGCATATTTCGACGTTTTAGAGCGGTTTGAGTGCTTTTCTGGCAAAACTCATTTGTCAGCTAAAATACTTAGATTTTCACACTTTTAAATAGAATTTCTACTGCAATTGAAATTTATGGGAAAAGTAAGCAAAATTTTATGATTTTCTTTTAGGAAGCTTACTTATAGGTATATTTTATCTAAAAAAATAGTTTTTCAGAAAATCCTTGAAAATGCCTTAAATCGTCAAAAAATGCAATAAAATCAAGTTTTATAGCATTTTTGAATATTTAATAATTATTTACATATTTTTCAAAAATCCCATTAAAAATCTATAAAAATCAATATTTTTATAGAATATTTCATATTCTTTTCGAAAAATACATGAAAAATATGCTAAAATCGTATTTTATTGCATATTTCGACGTTTTAGAGCGGTTTGAGTGCTTTTCTGGCAAAACTCATTTTTCAGCTAAAATTCTTAGATTTTCACACTTTTAAATAGAATTTCTACTGCAATTGAAATTTATGGGAAAAGTAAGCAAAATTTTATGATTTTCTTTTAGGAAACTTACTCATATATATGTATTTTATCTAAAAAAAATAGTTTTTCAGAAAATCCGTGAAAATGCCTTGAATCGTCAAAAAATGCAATAAAATATCGTTTTATAGCATTTTTAAATATTTATTATTTATTTACATATTTTTCAAAAATCCAATTAAAAATCTATAAAAATCAATATTTTTATAGAATATTTCATATTATTTTCGAAAAAATACATGAAACATTAAAAAGCTCAGAAAAATGTGCTAAAATCGTATTTTATTGCATATTTCGACGTTTTAGAGCGGTTTGAGTGCTTTTCTGACAAAACTCATTTTTCAGCTAAAATACTTAGATTTTCACACTTTTAAATAGAATTTCTACTGCAATTGAAATTTATGGGAAAAGTAAGCAAAATTTTATGATTTTCTTTTAGGAAACTTACTCATATATATGTATTTTATCTAAAAAAATAGTTTTCAGAAAATCCTTGAAAATGTCTTAAATCGTCAAAAAATGCAATAATATCAAGTTTCATATCATTTTTGAATATTTATTAATTATTTACATATTTTTAAAAAATCCTATTAAAAATCTAAAAAAATCAATATTTTTTTAGAATTTTTCATATTATTTTCGAAAAATACATGAAACATTAAAAAGCTCAGAAAAATATGCTAAAATCGTATTTTATTGCATATTTCGACGTTTTAGAGCGGTTTGAGTGCTTTTCTGGCAAAACTCATTTTTCAGCTAAAATTCTTAGATTTTCACACTTTTAAATAGAATTTCTACTGCAATTGAAATTTATGGGAAAAGTAAGGAAAATTTTATGATTTTCTTTTAGGAAACTTACTCATATATATATTTTATCTAAAAAAATAGTTTTTCAGATAATCCGTGAAAATGCCTTGAATCGTCAAAAAATGCAATAAAATATCGTTTTATAGCATTTTTGAATATTTAATAATTATTAACATATTTTTCAAAAAATCCCATTAAAAATCTATAAAAATCAATATTTTTATAGAATATTTCATATTATTTTCGAAAAATACATGAAACATTAAAAAGCTCAGAAAAATGTGCTAAAATCGTATTTTATTGCATATTTCGACGTTTTAGAGCGGTTTGAGTGCTTTTCTGGCAAAACTCATTTTTCAGCTAAAATACTTAGATTTTCACACTTTTAAATAGAATTTCTACTGCAATTGAAATTTATGGGAAAAGTAAGCAAAATTTTATGATTTTCTTTTAGGAAGCTTACTCATATGTATATTTTATCTAAAAAATAGTTTTTCAGCAAAACCTTGAAAATGCCTTAATGTCAAAAAATGCAATAAAATCAAGTTTTATAGCATTTTTTAATATTTATTAATTATTTACATATTTTTAAAAAATCCCATTAAAAATCTATAAAAATCAATATTTTTATAGAATATTTCATATTATTTTCGAAAAATACATGAAACATTAAAAAGCTCAGGAAAATATGCTAAAATCGTATTTTATTGCATATTTCGACGTTTTAGAGCGGTTTGAGTGCTTTTCTGGCAAAACTCAATTTTCAGCTAAAATTCTTAGATTTTCACACTTTTAAATAGAATTTCTACTGCAATTGAAATTTATGGGAAAAGTAAGCAAAATTTTATGATTTTCTTTTAGGAAGCTTACTCATAGGTATATTTTATCTAAAAAAATAGTTTTACAAACTTTAAAATGCCAAATCGTCAAAAAGCATAAAAATCGTTTTTATATCATTTTTGAATATTTAATAATTATTAACATATTTTTCAAAAATCCCATTAAAAATCTATAAAAATCAATATTTTTATAGAATATTTCATATTATTTTCGAAAAAATACATGAAACATTAAAAAGCTCAGAAAAATGTGCTAAAATCGTATTTTATTGCATATTTCGACGTTTTAGAGCGGTTTGAGTGCTTTTCTGGCAAAACTCATTTTTCAGCTAAAATACTTAGATTTTCACACTTTTAAATAGAATTTCTACTGCAATTGAAATTTATGGAAAGTAAGCAAAATTTATGATTTTCTTTTAGAAGCATCATATGTATATTTTATTAAAAAAAAAGTTTTTCACAAAATTTTAAAAAGCCTTAAATGTCAAAAAAAGCAATAAAATCAAGTTTTATAGCATTTTTTTAAAATTTATTAATTATTTACATATTTTTAAAATCCTATTAAAAAACTATAAAAAACAATATTTTTATAGAATATTTCATATTTTTTTCGAAAAAAAACATGAAAAAAAAGCCCCGGAAAATATGCTAAAAACGTATTTTATTGCATATTTCGACGTTTTAGAGCGGTTTGATGCTTTTTTACAAACTCATTTTTTAGCTAAAAAACTTAGATTTTCACACTTTTAAATAGAATTTCTATTGAATTGAAATTTATATGAAAAGTAAGAAAATTTTTTGATTTTCTTTTTTGGGAAACTTACCTAGATATATTTTATCTAAAAAAAGTTTTTTTCAAAATCCTTAAAATGCCTTAATCCAAAAAAGCAAAAAATCAAGTTTTATAACATTTTTTAATATTTATTAATTATTTACTTTTTTTTTAAAAACCTATTAAAAATCTATAAAAAAAATATTTTTTGAATATTTCAATTTTTTTCGAAAATACATGAAACATTAAAAAACCGAAAATGTGCTAAAATCGTATTTTATTGCATATTTCGACGTTTTAGAGCGGTTTGAGTGTTTTCTGGCAAAACTCATTTTTCAGCTAAAATCTTAGATTTTCACACTTTTAAATAAATTTCTACTGCAATTGAAATTTATGGAAAAAATAAGCAAAATTTTATGATTTTCTTTTTAGAACTTACTATATTTTATTTTATCTAAAAAAAAAGTTTTTGAAAATCCTTGAAAATCTTTAAATCATCAAAAATGCAATAAAATATCGTTTTATAGCATTTTGAATATATAATTTTTAACTATTTTTAAAATCATTAAAAATCTTTAAAATCAATATTTTTTAGAATTTTCATATTATTTTCGAAAAAATAAAGAAACATTAAAAATCAGAAAAACTAAAATCGTATTTTTTTTGCATATTTGACGTTTTAGAGCGGGTTTTAGTGCTTTTCTGAAAACTCATTTTTCAGCTAAAATTTAGATTTTCACACTTTTAAATAGAATTTCTACTGCAATTGAAATTTATGGGAAAAGTAAGGA
>WNWK01055281.1:0-11323 GCA_009830355.1 Cherax destructor
AAAAATGAGCTGCGAATCTAGGTGAGGCCTTACTAATGATGTGCTTAATATAACCTCTGGACTTCTCTTCAAACCTTCTTGATATAAATCCCAGTAATCTTTTGCCTTATTACGTACGCTTAGGCATTGCTGTCTTGGTTTAAGGTTGCGCTTACCACCCCCCCAAGTCCTTCTCCAATCTGTATGGCTAAGTTCTACGTTTTTTCTTATAAGTGCTTGGGTTATGGACCTCCCGAGCTTCAGAACCTTTTTTCTAATTGAACTGCATCTGCCATTTTTCTGACCACGAATTAAGTTTTTAAATCTTCCTGAAGTTCTATGACATCTAGGGAAATCAATTATCCTACCTATCTTCGTGTCGTCGGCAATTTGCTCATACCCTAAAATTTCCCCTCATCGGTCATTGATATATATTATAAATAACAATGGGCCTAAGACTGATCCCTGGGGCGTGATTTGGGGGGGTGAAAAATTGATTTTAGGGTGTTTTCCTCCCCCAAAACAGATGGGGAAAAAGGGAGTACTTTGGGAGGAAATTTTTAAAGGCCCAAAACACGATAACGTGTAATTTGGGGCTTTAACTTTAGTCAGTTGATTGGAATTTCATGACAGGTAATTTAGAATCTAACGATTTTTTAGAAGTAGTTCGGATTGTTTTTTAAAGGTTTTGTAACAGAACCCAGGGAAATAACCTACTTGACTTGGTTCGGCAACGGGAAAACCCTTGTTAATAATTTAGAAATTCAGAGGAACTCGGCTCAAGCGCCCAAAAATAAATTACCTTTAGCATTGAATGGATGTATGATAGTAGGGATAATTAGAATTAGTTTTTCGCTTAGCAGATTATAATGGACTTAGAGAACACTTATCAACTGTGGACTGGGGAAAGAGGGTATCAATATGACAGTTTTCTTAACACTATACAGGCTGCCCAAAAACTTTTATCCCGTATAAAGAAATTAGATCGTAAAATGCCCAAAAATGGATAATTGGCTCAAATATCTTTTAGGGCAGAAAAAAGGAATTTATAGGCGCATAAAAAGAGGTGAGGGTCATCTTATAAAATCAGTATACTGACATTAAGAGGACTTAAAAAAGGGGAAAAAGAAAAGCTAAACGGGACTATGAAATTAAATTGCTAGGGATTCAAAAAACTAACCCAAAAAATTTTCCAGGTTTATAGAACAAAATTAGGAAAGATAGGTCCCCCTTAAAAATAACTTTGGGCATCTTCTGACAAGGAGAATGATATGTGCTCTATTTTTAATAATTATTTTCTCTCGGTTTTCACACAGGAAGACTTTTATAGTAATTAATTTTTACAGAGGCCCCAAAAAGATAAATTATGTAAAATCACAGTCACTAGCGAAATGATTATGAAAAAGCTGGACCGCTGAAACAAAAAAAATCCCGGGGGCTGATGAGCTTTTTTCAAGGGTTCTTAAGAATGCAAATGGAACTCTGGGGCCAATATCTAACATTTTTTTTATCTCTTCAAACAGGTGTAGTGTCTGATATTGGAAGATTAATGTAATTCCTATTTTTAAAGCGGGGACAAGTCACTACCGTCAAACTACCGCCCAATAATGACCCCAATTGTGGCAAATTATAGATAATTATAGCTGATATTATTGGCCATTGAAAACCATAATTTGATTAATGATACCCAGCAGGATTCACGAGGGCCGTTCCCCCCTATCTAATTTATTAACCCTTCAGTAAAGCTTTTGAGGCTGTTGACCGAAAAATTTGATATTGTTTATTTAGACTTTAGAAAATTTTGATAAATGCCCCGAGACTGTTAAAAAAATTCCAATCAATCGACAAAAATTAAAAACCCCAAAATTTCTACATTATCGTGTTTGTGGCTTTAAAATTTCCCCCCAAAGTAGTCTCCTTGTTCCTTTAAGTTTGGAGGACGGGAAATCACGCCAAAAAAAATTTTTTTCCCCCCTCTGAAAAATTCTATCCAGACAGATCTGTATGTGTTAATTCAGACTTTATCCCTTTTTATGCAACAATTTAAATGATCCCGGGCATAGGTCCACCCCCCCCTTTCCCGATACTTCTGTCTACGGGGAAAAAAAAACCCCGAATGGACATTCGGGAGGCAAACCCCTTTTCATATTAAACCATGTCTCAGTTATTGAAAAACATCAATATTCCCCCCGCAACTAATCCCCTCGTCCATCTTACCCCCCTTTTTGACTATTTTTAAATATATTTAGAGACCCTCCTTTCTTTTCCCTTTGCTCATCTCTTTTTTTCCACTATACCTATTTCCCCTTTTATTGTGTCACTAGCTTTCCACTATCCCCCTTATTCTCCTATTACTGTTCTCCTACAACATAAAATTCACACTGGGTTCTCTTTTTTCCCCCAAAAACCCCTACCACTAACTATTTCTAGTTTAAACCCCCAACTCTCCCTCCACTGCGTTTCCAGTGCCCCCCCCCCACCTGGAAAGGAACCCCACTGGCATACATGTTTTTGCCATAAAAGGTATTGTCTGAATGTTCGAATTTTCCTTACAGTATTTGCCAGCCAGCAATTGACCCAATTGCCCGGACAACCATTCATTTCCAAAACCTCTCCTTTGGGAAAATACCCATATGACAGGGTTCCCCCCATCTTCCAATTTGTCTTTGCTGACCTAAACCTGTATCAGGTCCTCACTCCCCGTCTGCCAACACGTTCTCCAGCACTGAGACAGAAAAGTTGCCCCATTCCTCCCTTTTATGTCGTCCAGCGGCTAACAATATCCTCCTAGCCCCCCGGGAAAACAAATTTCTCCCCTATCAATCAAACGAAAACCCTTCCCTTTTCCCAACCTGACTGTCCCCAACAACAACAATGTTTTTACCTTCCTTTGTGTCTTTCGTCGTGACGCTCCCAGAAGTCGACTCACATTCATCGGGTAGCACGGAGAATGGGTTCGATGTTTCCACAACATTCTCCTGGGTCTTCGTTGTTTCTATCTCTCCACCCGTCCTCTTGAGCCTTAACTTTGTCCCATGCGTTTTAGCCACTGTCCAGGTTCCTTTCCTGCTTGAGGATTCTCTACAGGAGGATTACTACGAATCCTCTTGTTTTCCTCAGTCAGTCGCTGTATCTCAAGCTTAGCTACCCTCAGTTCTTCCTTCAGCTGCTGGTAGAGTAGCTCAAGAGAGACATCTTCTTCAGATTGACAGAGAGCACACAAGACACGTCTTCACTGAGTTAAGTCAGGTCCACCACTGATGCATGGAGCAGTCTTGCAGTAGGACCCTGGGTAGCTTTAAAAGAGATTGCATAAATATATGAGTGGGAGGGACTGGGTGTGATTGGTGTCGTGGGTACGGAGTAAATTCTTGGGTAGCTTTGGGTTGGCGTTGTTTTGATAAGGTATAAAGGAAACTTCTTGGTGGTCATTCTACATAGCAACAGGTCATAATATGGAGAAACACTGCAGTGAGGCCCAAGCTAGGCAGGTTGCTCTCGAGTCCAAACTTTTCGCAACTATATTTTTGTCCAACCTTTCATCAGTCTACCCAAGAAGTCAGTTTCAACATAAAATACCTGACTTTACGTCAACTATGGGAAATGGTTTGATGGGAGTGGGTGGCTTTGAAAAGGGCCTACCTTGTATGGGCCAATAGGCTTGCTGTATCGTTCCTTCATTTTTATGTTCTTAATACATTCACAATATGTTTGCACATCCTCTCTCCCCCAGGTATAAGAACATAAGAATGGAGGATCACTGCAGAAGGCCTACTGGCCTATACAAGGATATATCTTAGAAAGGAGACTGAAGTTAAGAACACTCGCAAACATCTGAGTTGGTACAGATTCCGCAAAATGATAACCGTTCATATGTAAAAAAAATGTTTTATGTGGTACTATAAGTAAGTTTTTTAATGTAAATCACTGTAGCATAATTTAAGATCTGTTTCCCCGAATGTTATATAATCATACATCAGTTGTGCTCTTTATAAGAAATTGTAATTGTCATTGTGGTTCGTATTTTATGCTTTCCCAGGTCCATGTGTCCACTCAGATATTCTCCCTTCCCCACTTCCCCAAGGTCTGCCGCAATAACCAGTATCCCCGTCTTTCCCAGGTCCATGTGTCCAGGAGTCCATCTGTCCGCCTTCAGATATTCTCCCTTTCCCATTTCCCTAAGGTATCCTCGCCTTCCCAAGGTCCATGTGTCCAGGAATCCATCCGTGGGCCCCCGGATGTCTTCCCTTCTTCACTTCCCTTAGGTTATCTTCCAGCTTCAGCCTTCCCAGGTTATGATCTAGCTAGATGGAAACTTGGTCTTGTCTAGCTGGCCTACGGTAGAGACTGTCCAGGTGGGTGGAATTACTGGAGGTGACACACAGAAAACTGCGTCCAGTAATTACACCCACCAAGACAGCCACGACCGTACACCAGCTAGACGCAGCCAAGCTACCCTCCAGTTCCCCCACCAAGGTGAGGCCATTCAATGAAGTTTTGGGAGTTCTATTTATGTTATACAATTCATATACATTAAATATAGATTTTTGCAAGACTGGACCTAGTATTCACCTTGAGTAGTTCTGACATCGAGGATATCACGTATGAAAGGCCCTTGGAGCTAGTGATCATTTGGTTCTGTGTTTTGATTATATAGTTGAGCTACAAGTGGAGAGGGAGGGAGGGAATAGGAAGGGAGAAACGAAACTACAAAAGGGAAGACTACACAGGCATGAGGAACTTCCTACAAGACGTTCAGTGGGAGAGAGAATTGGCAGGAAAACCAGTAAAAGAAATGATGGAATATGTGACAACCAAATGCAAAGAGGCAGAGGAGAGGTTTGTCCCCAAGGAAACAGAAGTAATGGGAAGACCAGAACGAGTCCTTGGTTCACCCAGAGGTGTAGGGAGGCAAAAACTAAGTGTAATAGAGAATGGAAAAAAGTACAGAAGACAAAGGACCCAGGAAAATAAAGAGATTAGCCAAAGAGCCAGAAACGAATATGCACAGGTAAGAAGGAAGGCTCAGCGACAATATGAAAATGACATAGCATCAAAAGTCAAGTCTGACCCGAAGCTGTTGTATAGCCACATCAGGAGGAAAACAACAGTCAAGGACCAGGTAATCAGGCTAAGGAAGGAAGGTGGGGAGTTCACAAGAAACGACCAAGAGGTATGTGAGGAGCTCAACATGAGATTTAAAGAAGTATTTACAGAGGAGACAGGAAGGACTCCAGGAATTCAGAATAGGGAGGTATACCAACAAGTGCTGGATGAAATACACACAACCGAGGAGGAGGTGAAGAAGCTGCTATGTGAACTCGATACATCAAAAGCGGTGGGACCGGACAACATTTCTCCGTGGGTCCTTAGAGAGGGAGCAGAGATGTTGTGTGTGCCACTAACACAAATCTTCAACACATCCATTAAAACTGGGCAACTACCTGAGGCGTGGAAGATGGCAAATGTAGTCCCAATTTTTAAGAAAGGAGACAGACACGAGGCATTAACTACAGACCTGTGTCACTGACGTGTATAGTATGCAAAGTCATGGGGAAGATCATCAGGAGGAGAGTGGTGGAGCACCTAGAAAGACGCAAGCTTATAAACGACAACCAGCACGGTTTCAGGGAAGGAAAATCCTGTGTCACAAACCTAGTGGAGTTTTATGACAAGGTAACAGAAGTAAGACACGAGAGAGAGGGGTGGATAGACTGCATTTTCTTGGACTGCAAGAAGGCGTTCGACACAGTTCCTCACAAGAGGTTAATGCAAAAGCTAGAGGATCAGGCACACGTAACAGGAAAGGCACTGCAATGGATCAGAGAATATCTGACAGGAGGCAACAACGAGTCATGGTATGTGACGAGGTGTCAGAGTGGGCATCTGTGACGAGTGGGGTTCCACAAGGGTCAGTCCTAGGACCTGTATTGTTTTTGGTATATGTGAATGACATAACGGAAGGGATAGACTCAGAAGTGTCCCTGTTTGCAGATGATGTGAAGTTAATGAGAAGAATTAAATCAGTCGAGGATCAGGCAGGACTACAAAGAGACCTGGACAGGCTACAAGCCTGGTCCAGTAACTGGCTCCTTGAATTTAACCCTGCCAAATGTAAAGTCATGAAGATCGGGGAAGGGCAAAGAAGACCGCAGACAGAGTATAGTCTAGGTGGCCAAAGACTGCAAACCTCACTCAAGGAAAAAGATCTTGGGGTGAGTATAATACCGAGCACATCTCCTGAGGCACACATCAATCAGATAACTGCTGCAGCATACGGGCGTTCCAATACCTCACTAAGGAATCATTCAAGAGTCTGTACACCATATACGTCAGGCCCATACTGGAGTATGCAGCACCAGTTTGGAACCCACACCTGGTCAAGCACGTCAATAAGACTAGACCCAGAGCTAAGGGGATTGTCCTACGAAGAAAGGTTAAGGGAAATCGGCCTGACGACACTAGAGGACAGGAGGGTTAGGAGAGACATGATAACGACATATAAAATACTGCGAGGAATATATAAGGTGGACAGAGACAAGATGTTCCAGAGAGGGACACAGAAACAAGGGGTCACAATTGGAAGTTGAAGACTCCTCTGAGTCAAAGGGATGTTAGGAAGTATTTCTTCAGTCATAGAGTTGTCAGGAAGTGGAATAGCTTAGAAAGTGACGTAGTGGAGGCAGGAACCATACATAGTTTTAAGACGAGGTTTGATAAAGCTCATAGAGCAAGGAGAGAGAGGACCTAGTAGCAATCAGTGAAGAGGCGGGGCCAGGAGCTATGAATCGACCCCTGCAACCACAAATAGGTGAGTTCAAATAGGTGAGTACACACACACATACACACACACACGCACGCACGCGCCCCGATGGCATGGTGGCTAGCGCTCTTGCTTCACGCACGGAGGGCCCGGTTCATTTCCGGCGGGCCAGAAACATTTCGAAGTGTTTCGTTACACACACACACACACACACACACACACACACACACACACACACACACACACACATACATACAACAGGCCTAGTGTCTAATCGACATGTGCCTAGGACAAAATGGTAACTAACACACACACACACACACACAAATAATCAAAACAATCATATTTAATGGGTCAAGATTTGTTATGACCATAATACTAAAGGAAAAGCGTGAATACCAAGTTTTTTATGCATGATAAAATCTACGGAGGGAGTTACAAAGTGAAGATCATAGCAGCCACCACCAGGAGCCGCCATTGTTGTGCAGACGACGTCACTTGTCTATGTGTGGCAGCAATTTTTGGTTGGTGTCTAAAGTGTCAGTGTCTCGCCCTGCTGGTTGTATGCTATACCATCACTCTCTCCCTAACTTTTAGTGCCAGCAGATAGACAGGAGTAACCTTGACAATATTTAGTAAGTGATTTAAAATCTTCAGAAGAGTTGTGTAGCCTAGCAACCCCCCCCCTCCTTTTTTCTCAAAGAACGACAAGCTAGTAAACGTGCACGCACACACTAACACACGTGTACACCAGTAAGCATTATAATAGTAAATATTAGTATACATTAATAAGGATTAGTGAGAAATATTTCTATAATCTCCAAAAGAGTAGCGTAGCCTAGCGTGATAAAGCGACCCCCTCCCTTTGTTCTCAAAGAACGACAAGCTAGTAAACGAGCACGCACACACATACACACGTGTACACCAGTAAGTATTGTAGTATTAAATATTAGTATACGTTAATGTGCAATAGAGTGTGAAATATTTCTATTATGAAAAGAGTAGCGTGGTCTAGCGTGTTAAACGTTGAAGCGTCTGGGAGTTATGATGAGAATGTCGTCATATGTTTTTAACTATCACACTACTTTTAAGACTCACATGCAGCTTTCTCCACCTGACCCAGCATTCTCCACCTGACTGTACCCTATATATATCTCCATGTTGCTCATTTTCCAGGTAGATCTGTCTGTGACTCGATAAAGCCCACTGCGTGGGCGAAACGTTGTCAATAAAGGATCACATTATAAGAACATAAGAACATAAGAACATAAGAAAGGAGGAACACTGCAGCAGGCCTGTTGGCCCATACTAGGCAGGTCCTTCACAATCCGTCCCACTAACAGAACACTTGCTCAATCTAATTTTCAATGCTACCCAAGAAATAAGCTTTGATAATTCTATTTATTCATGTGCGAGTCCCACTCAAATCCAACCCCTCTCACTCATGAATTTATCCAACCTAAATTTGAAACTACCCAAGGTCCTAGCTTCAATAACCCTACTAGGCAGACTGTTCCACTCATCAACTACCCTATTTCCAAACCAATACTTTCCTATATCCTTTCTAAATCTAAACTTATCTAACTTGAATCCATTATTGCGGGTTCTCTCTTGGAGAGATATCCTCAAGACCTTATTTATATCCCCTTTGTTAATACCCTGGTGCTTCGGCTCCCTCAGCACCCTAGTGATGGACCAGGTGCTTCGGCTCCCTCAGTAACCTGGTGATGGACCAGGTGCTTCGGCTTATTCAGTGCCCTGGTGATGGACCAGGTGCTTCGGCTTATTCAGTGCCCTGGTGATGGACCAGGTGCTTCAGCTCCTTCAACGCCCTGGTAATAGATCATGTGCTTCGGCATATTCAGTGCCCTGGTGATGGACCAGGTGCTTCAGCTCCTTCAGTACCCTATTTTATAGTGCCCTGATTATCAAAGCATATTCCATGGATGGAGTAGGTGGGTTGGATAGGAGTTTTTGTTTGTGGGATTGGTTTTGGGTTTTGCCTAGTGTGGATCAGTTGGCTTGATGCAGTGTTCCTTATTTCTGTGTTCCTGTGAGTGAGAGGGGTTGGTGCTGTACGGGACTTGCACAGTTGTTGGGGGGGGAGGGGTGTTAATAAGAACATAAGAAAGGAGGAACACTGCAGCAGGCCTGTTGGCCCATACTAGGCAGGTCCTTCACAATCCATCCCACTAACAGAATATTTGCTCAACCCAATTTTCAAAGCTACCCAAGAAATAAGCTTTGACAATTCTACCCACTCATGCGCGAGTCCCACTCAAATCCAACCCCTCTCACTCATGAATTTATCCAACCTAAATTTGAAACTACCCAAGGTCCTAGCTTCAATAACCCTACTAGGCAGACTGTTCCACTCATCAACTACCCTATTTCCAAACCAATACTTTCCTATATCCTTTCTAAATCTAAACTTATCTAACTTGAATCCATTATTGCGGGTTCTCTCTTGGAGAGATATCCTCAAGACCTTATTTATATCCCCTTTGTTAATACCCATTTTCCACTTGTATACCTCGATCATGTCTCCCTCATTCTACGTCTTACAAGTGAATGTAATTTTAGGTCTTCAATCTTTCTTCGTAAGGAAGATTTCTAATGCTATGTATTAATTTAGTCATTCTACGCTGAATGTTTTCTAACGAATTTATGTCCATTCTGTAATATGGAGACCAGAACTGAGCTGCGTAATCTAGGTGAGGCCTTACTAATGATGTATAAAGCTGTAATATAACCTCTGGACTTCTGTTGCTAACACTTCTTGATATAAATCCCAGTAATCTATTTGCCTTATTACGTACGCTTAGGCATTGCTGTCTTGGTTTAAGGTTGCTGCTTACCATCACCCCCAAGTCCTTCTCGCAATCTGTATGGCTAAGTTCTACGTTATTTAACTTATAAGTGCTTGGGTTATGGACACTCCGAGCTTCAGAACCTTGCATTTATCTACATTGAACTGCATCTGCCACTTTTCTGACCACGAATTAAGTTTGTCTAAATCTTCCTGAAGTTCTATGACATCTATGTTTGAATCAATTATCCTACCTATCTTCGTGTCGTCGGCGAATTTGCTCATATCACTAGTAATTCCCTCATCAAGGTCATTGATATATATTATAAATAACAATGGGCCTAAGACTGATCCCTGTGGAACACCACTTGTTACAAGTCCCCATTCGGATTTAACCCCATTTATGCACACTCTCTGCTTCCTATTGGTGAGCCATGACTCGATCCATGACAGCACTTTTCCCCAATGCCATGAGCTGCCACTTTCTTTAACAGTCTCTGGTGCGGTACTCTATCAAAAGCCTTACTAAAGTCTAAATAAACAATATCGAATTCTTTATCGTGATCAACAGCCTCAAAAGCTTTACTGAAGAAGGTTAATAAATTAGATAGGCAGGAACGGCCCTCGTGAATCCATGCTGGGTATCATTAATCAAATTATGGTTATCTAGATGGCTTCTAATAATATCAGCTATAATTGACTCTAGTAATTTGCCTACAATTGAGGTCAGGCTTATTGGGCGGTAGTTTGACGGTAGTGACTTGTCCCCTGCTTTAAAAATAGGAATTACATTAGCCATCTTCCACATATCAGACACTACACCTGTTTGAAGAGATAAATTAAAAATGTTATGTGTTTATTTTTCCATTGTGTCGGTATTTTATACCATTTATTTCCATTGTTAAAGAGTACTGAGATTGTGACTGTAGTGCTCATTATTACTCATTGTTAAAGAGTACTGAGAGTGTGACTGTAGTGCTCATTATTACTCATTGTTAAAGAGTACTGAGAGTGTGACTGTAGTGCTCATTATTACACATTGTTAAAGAGTACTGAGAGTGTGACTGTAGTGCTCATTATTACACATTGTTAAAGAGTACTGAGAGTGTGACTGTAGTACTCATTATTACACATTGTTAAAGAGTACTGAGAGTGTGACTGTAGTACTCATTATTATACATTGTTAAAGTGTACTGAGAGTGTGACTGTAGTACTCATTATTATACATTGTTAAAGAGTACTGAGAGTGTGACTGTAGTGCTCATTATTACACATTGTTAAAGAGTACTGAGAGTGTGACTGTAGTACTCATTATTACACATTGTTAAAGTGTACTGAGAGTGTGACTGTAGTACTCATTATTACACATTGTTAAAGAGTACTGAGAGTGTGACTGTAGTGCTCATTATTACACATTGTTAAAGAGTACTGAGAGTGTGACTGTAGTGATCATTATTACACATTGTTAAAGAGTACTGAGAGTGTGACTGTAGTACTCATTATTATACATTGTTAAAGAGTACTGAGAGTGTGACTGTAGTGATCATTATTACACATTGTTAAAGAGTACTGAGAGTGTGACTGTAGTGCTCATTATTACACATTGTTAAAGAGTACTGAGAGTGTGACTGTAGTACTCATTATTATACATTGTTAAAGAGTACTGAGAGTGTGACTGTAGTACTCATTATTATACATTGTTAAAGAGTACTGAGAGTGTGACTGTAGTACTCATTATTATACATTGTTAAAGAGTACTGAGAGTGTGACTG
>WNWK01055282.1:0-11323 GCA_009830355.1 Cherax destructor
AGAAAGAGAGGAAACAAGAGCTGAAAATTTGTAATCTAGTCAAGAGCCTTTTCAAGTCACAACAATGGCATAAGTTTTCATGGACATATTGGTACACAATAAACTAGCCACTACCATCCACAGGATAGATATGAGGTACACAATAAACTAGCCACTACCATCCACAGGATGGATATGAGGTACACAATAAACAAGCCACTACTTCTATCCACAGGATGGATATGAGGTACACAATAAACTAGCCACTACCATCCACAGGATGGATATGAGGTACACAATAAACTAGCCACTACCATCCACAGGATGGATATGAGGTACACAATAAACTAGCCACTACTATCCACAGGATCGATATGAGGTACACAATAAACTAGCCACTACCATCCACAGGATGGATATGAAGTACACAATGAACTAGCCACTACCATCCACAGGATGGATATGAGGTACACAATAAACTAGCCACTTCGGTGGCAAAATCTGAAAAATCTAATCAAGTCATAAACGACATTTGGAGTAAGAAAACACTATGCAACTATTTAAAGGTAATCTTTTTTGTATATCTAAATTTTTGTTCGATTTTTAAGGATAATTATATTAAATTTATCGCATTTCTCTGAGTGAAAATTCGTAACTGGAATAGGTGTCGTGGAGACACTTCTCATAGCAAGCTTTTATTGGGACAATGCTTTGATCTGTTAAGAATTTGAATAATTTTAGAAATAGATCTTAAGAGAGGGAAATTATTGTCTTAATAAAGTTTGCCTTTACATCAGTGTTGTCAGCAGCACAAGACGAGTCACTTGCAACATACCAACAACAATATCCCAAAAAAATTAATAATTGTCAGCCTCTGCCTCCCCAGCATCACTAACATTGTTATCTGTGTCTCTCATTATTCCATCTTCTCATCTGCTCTGAGATAACACATTACAACCATTGTAACTAATGACAGCCCATTTATTGTCTCCTCCAGTAAACTGTGAGTCTCCAGTAAGACACAAGACAGTAGTCTTCAATGTTCAGTCAGAGACTGAATTCTGCCTCTGGTATAAGATGGTCGAGAAGTTCACTTCATCAATGACTGGGGTATTGAACAACAAAAACATGTCTTCAACTATAGTAATGTTTTGTTCAATACGAAGGAATGTACAAGAATTTCTCATACTGAGATGATGGTAAGTTTTGTTAATGAGGATCTTTAATTAGATGAGGAATGACTGTAGTATATATATATATATATATATATATATATATATATATATATATATATATATATATATATATATATATATATATATATATATATATATTCTATATATTTTTTTTTCAACAAGTCGGCCGTCTCCCAACGAGGCAGGGTGACTCAAAAGAAAGAAAATCCCCAAAAAGAAAATACTTTCATCATCATTCAACACTTTCACCTCACTCATACATAATCACTGTCTTTGCAGAGGTGCTCAGATACGACAGCTGAGAATAAGTCTCTCCCAGCTGTCACTATCCCAGACCCCCTCCTTTAAAGTGCAGGCATTGTACTTCCCATTTCCAGGACTTAAGTCCAACTAAATCAATTAACTGGTTTCCCTGAATCCCTTTACAAAATGTTACCCTGCTCACACTCCAAAAACCATTCGTCTCCATTCACTCCTATCTAACACGCTCACACACGCTTGCTGGAAGTCCAAGCCCCTCTCCCACAACACCTCCTTTACCCCCTTCCTCCAACCTTTTCGAGGACGACCCCCTACCCCGCCTTCCTTCCCCTACAGATTTATACGCTCTCCAAGTCATTCTACTTTGATCCATTCTCTCTAAATGACCAAACCACCTCAACAACCCCTCTTCAGCCCTCTGACAAATACTTTTAGTAACTCCACACCTCCTCCTAATTTCCACACTCGGAATTCTCTTCATAATATTTACACCACACACATTGCCCTTAGACAGGACATCTCCACTGCCTCCAGCCGCCTCCTCGCTGCAGCATTTGCAACCCATGCTTCACACCCATATAAGAGTGTTGGTACCACTATACTTTCGTACATTCCCTTCTTTGCCTCCATGGATAACGTTTTTAGTCTCAACAGATACCTCAACGCACCACTCACCTGGTACACTGCTCCAGGTATAATACTCAAGGTATACTCCAGGTATACTACTCCAGGTATACTACTGCAGGTATACTACTCCAGGTATACTACTGCAGGTATACTACTTCAGGTATACTGCAGCAGGTACACTACTCCTGGTATACTACAACAGGTATACTACTGCAGGTATACTACTGCAGGTATACTACTCCAGGTATACTACTCCAGGTATACTACTCCAGGTATACTACTCCAGGTATACTACTCCAGGTATACTACTCCAGGTATGCTACTCTAGGTATACTACAGGTATACTACTCTATTTATACTACTTCAGGTATACTAGTCCAGGTATACTTCTCCAGGTATACTGTTCCAGGTATACTACTCCAGGTATACTACTACAGGTATACTACTACAGGAATGCTACTTCAGGTATGCTACTCAAGGTATTTTACTCCAGGTATGCTACTCCAGGTATACTACTCCAGTTATGCTACTCCAGGTTTGCTACTCCAGGTATACTACTCCAGGTATTCTACTCCAGGTACGCTACTCTAGGTATACTACTCAAGGTATACTACTCCAGGTATACGACTCCAGGTATACTAGACACCAGAGTTGTCTTAACAATATTAACACCAAACTCTGTCGACTAACACCAAGGTACCTACTTACTGCTAGGGACCTGCTCAGCTCTCACAGAAAGAGGGTGTTGCTGAGCAGTCCCTGGTGATCGATTGTGGAACTTGTTGTTTTCCACAAAATGGCGGACAGGAGTAAACGCCGGGTGAATACCGTATGCATTGAGTTGTTTAAAGGAACCATATATCCTAACAATACAGACGTGCTCCTACCAGCCATTATTCGAGACACATACGGGATTCTTCATGATGAAATATATGGCATATCTTTGAATGGGGCCACAAGAATCTTTGTGAAGATGTTAACTACTAGTGTTTACGATCGTGTGATGGAGCGGCATCAAGAGCGCCGATATGAGGTCAACCCAGGAGTAGATGTGCGTATGAAGGATGTGTCAAGCTACTATTCCTGGATAAAAATTCGTAATGTCCCATTCGAGGCTGGAGTGCAGGACATCAGGGACACCTTTGGACAGTATGGTGTAATACATGAGGCTACTGTTGGACGATGGAGACAGGGACTTTATACTAGTTTCCCTGAGGGTTCTTTTACTTTAAAGATGACCCTGAGGAGACAAATACCGTCCTACGTAGTTATGGAAGACTTCCGCACACAGGTGTATGTCACCTACGCCGGACAGCTGCGTACGTGTCGTATCTGCAGATCAGTGGGTCACATGGTATTGCGACCCCAGAATGGGCCCCATGTATATATATATATATATATATATATATATATATATATATATATAAAATATAAATTTATAATGTATATTTTCCATTTTCTATAATTTTATATTGCTGATATTCTCGATAATAGCTAAATCGTTAATATCGTGTTTTATATTATTATTGGACTTATATTTGACATTATTTGACGTAGCTATTTTCATTAGGTAGGATGTAACACTATAAATTGTGCTCATGTTTGTAGTAGCTGCCTTGGAGCTGGCAAACTACCGATTATGACACTACGCTTGTTATACTGCTGGTGTCTAGTTGTTGGGAGGAGTCACGTGATTCCACCAGAGGTGGGTGGCTGCTTCTCATTGCTCCAGAGCACTACGCAGCTGGACATCGTTGAGTCAACACCTTTCTCCTGTCTCTACTTGTTTTCTCGCCATTTAGACTCTGTTTGGGTAGAGTATGTAAGGTTGATGATGTGGTGACGAGTCAAGAGGACGTGGGCGTGGTAACATCAGCAAAGTGGAGTGACATCATGGACGTTGAGGAGGAGCGTGTATATACTATACCACTGGCTGGTGGTGAGACGAAACATACTTCTCAGGACTCTGTGTAACTCTGTTTACAGAGGATAGACTAGACAGTGATTTTCTACGTTTTTCTTGGTTTAGCGCTTCTATTTGATTATAATAATAATAATAATCTACGTTTTTCTTGGTTGTGTGTCACATTGACACTGAGATAACTCAAGTCTCTAGCTACAGCTCCTGACCTAATTCGATAAGGCATCTGTGCACCGTCACAGTTTGGGATTGTTTATGCTGAACCTAGCTTCAGTAGAAAGGGAGTTTTGTGACTGTTTTGGAGGATCTATTGATGGTCCCCAGTTAGGGTCGTTTTTCTATCTCCTGGTTCCTGACGCTGTATTGCTGTTGCTTGTTATATTGCTGTTCTGCGAATTGGTCATTTTACTGGTCAGTCAAGCTGTTCTGATTGTCAGTTTGTTAGAGAAGCTAGCTTATGAGAAGTTCAGTCGGACACTGTTTGAGTCGAGTGTTAGAGTTACCTGGAGCACACTCATACACACATATATTCTTATCTGTATTATTGTAATTACTGACATTGTACCTGATGGTACTTCAGAGTCATTTGGATATATGTGCCCTCAGCACAGCCTTATGGTATATGAGAGCAGTGTAGGAGCTAACCTCCTAATGCATTACTTAATGAACATCCTGATCATATGTACATTTATTTACTTTGAAACCCTAGACACTAACTTTGTTAATAAACATATTCAATAGTCCTCCTGGAGACTATTGAATATATCGGATAACTGGACCAGGATACTGACTTTGTTGCAAAAGCCCAGTAAAAGGCTGAATGCTAGAAGGGCTATCCTTTCTAGTATTCCCTGGAGATGTCTATTACTAATAGATATCGTGTCTTTTTGTAACACAAGGCAATGAATTGTGACCGCAGGAAGATTCATCAGCCATATCGACAACCTGACAATGAAACGAAGGTTGATGATGTGGGGACGACTCAAGAGGACGTGGGCGTGGTAACTTCAGCAAAGTGGAGTGACATCATGGACGTTGAGGAGGAGCGTGTATATACTATACCGCTGGCTGCGGAGAGTCACGATTCTGAGGGAGGAGTGGAGTCAACAGGGCCTGCTGTGTTGGATATAGGTCTGGATGCACCAATCCTGGAGGATCTTCAGAAGCTGCTGGACAGCCCTTTGGATATAATGTGACCATGGTGTGATAGCACACAAAATGTGTGATAAAGGAATAACAGGAAAAGTTGGTAGATGAATCTATAATTTCCTAACAAGTAGAACACAAAGAGTAGTAGTCAACAGAGTAAAATCTGAGGCGGCTACGGTGAAAAGCTTTGTTCCACAAGGCACAGTACTCGCTCCCATCCTGTTCCTCATCCTTATATCGGACATTGACAGGGATATCAGCCACAGTGCCGTGTCTTCCTTTGCAGATGACACCCGAATCTGCATGACAGTGTCCACCATTGAAGACACTGCAAGACTCCAAGCAGACATCAACCAAATCTTTAAATGGGCTGCAGAAAACAATATGAAGTTCAATGATGAGAAATTTCAATTACTCCGATATGGAAAACGTGAGGAAATTAAAATCTCATCGGAGTATAAAACAAATTCCAACCACACAATAGAGCGAGAAACTAATAGCAAAGACCTGGGAGTGATCATGTCAGAGGATCTCACCTTCAAGGACCATAACACTATAACAATCGCATCTGCCAGAAAAATGACAGATTGGATAATGAGAACCTTCAAAACCAGGGATGCCAAGCCCATGTTGACACTTTTCAGGTCGCTTGTTTTATCTAGGCTGGAATATTGCTGCACACTAACTGCACATTTCAAGGCAGGTGAAATTGCTGACCTAGAAAATGTACAGAGAACCTTCACGGCAAGCATAACTGCAATAAACCACCTCAATTACTGGGAACGCTTGAAGTTCCTAAACCTGTACTCCCTGGAACGCAGGCGGGAGAGATACATTATTATATACACTTAGAAAATCCTAGAGGGATTAGTACCAAACTTGCACATGAGTGTCACTCCCTACAAAAGCAAAAGACTCGGCAAGCGATGTAACATCCCCCCAATGAAAAGCAGGGGTGCCAATAGCACGTTGAGAGACAACAAAATAAGTGTCAGGGGCCCAAGACTGTTCAACTGCCTCCCAGCATACATAAGGGGGATTACCAATAGACCCCTGGTTGTCTTCAAGCAGGCACTGGACAGACACCTAAAGTCGGTGCCTGACAAGCCAGGCTGTGGTTCGTACGTTGGACTGCGTGCGGCCAGCAGTAACAGCCTGGTTGATCAGGCCATGATCCAACATGAGGCCTGGTCACAGACCGGGCCGCAGGGGCGTTGACCCCTGGAACTCTCTCCAGGTAAACTCCAGGTAATATAGGGTCCTTACAAGCGGAAGACTTGGCAGGTGATGTAGAGTCTGGGGAGGTTGTGGAGAGTATTGTAGGGCAGTGTGTGGGGAAAGAGGTAGAGAGTTCTCCTTTATCAGTGCAGGTGGTGGATGTAGAGGTGCATCATCATAAAGGGAATGAGGATATGGAGGCGTCTGAGAGCTCTCGGAAGAAGCCGAGTGGATTGGAAGGGGACGATGTCCTTACGCCTGCCCAAAGGCCTAAGAAGACTTGAGTTGAGGTGGCAAGGGGTGCCAAGGGGGGTAAAGAGAAGGGAAGCGGGACAGGAGCGTAAAAGGTATGCTGACTTGGATGGTGATAGAAATGAAGATAGAGTGGGGAAAGTAGGTGTTGTAAAGGCAAGTGTACAGAAACTGCAGAGGCACAGAGGAAAGCCACCTATGCAACCTTCAGGTGTCTTACTATGAATACAAACGGCCTCAAGTCTGAGATCAAGCGAAGATGGGTTGAGGTCACTTTTAAGCTTTTAAATATTGATTTATGTTTTATACAAGAGCATAATTTCCGGTTGGGGTGTTAATTACGATTGAATGGGTATAAGATGTATGCAGGGAGCTCGGACAGATTCAAGGGTGGGGTGGCTGTAGGTGTTCGAGAGTCCAGCCCTTTCTGTCTATTGACCTTGGAGGAGGGGGGTGGGGGTAGGGTGGTAAGAGTAGAAGGGTATTGGGGTGAGAACAAGATGTGCTTTATAGGTGTTTATCTGCCGGCAGATAATTGTAGGAAAACGAAAGAGGATTTTGTTCGTGAGGAGCTAGTTTTCCATCTGCGAGGTTTACCTTTAATAGCTGTTATTGGTGGCGATTGGAATTGCGTGATAAGGAGAAAGGATGTTGAGCCAAGGGGTGCAGGATGTGAACTGGGGGTTTTGCTTGATGCTTTAAGGGTAGTGGGTGTGGTGGATGTGGTGCAGGGTGATGGCTATCAGGTTGAGCACACATTCGTGAGGAGGGGTTATGAGGCACGTTTAGACAGAATATACGTATCCAAGGTTATAAATGTGGTGAAAGTGCAGAGTGTGGATGTAAGTTTTTCAGATCATAGGGGAGTGCTTGTTGAGTTAGAATGGCAGGGTGTTGTGAAAACTTTTTCTAGTTATTGGAAGATGAATGTGAGGTTGTTGCGACTTAATGACAGTTGTGAACATTTTGCTGAATGGTGGGATGTAAAGTGGCAGGAGGGGAAGAGGGTTGAGGATATCATTGAATGGTGGTATAGTCAGGCGAAGTGGGGAATCAGGGAATATTATGGGAGGGAGGTGAGAAGGGAGACACAGTACAGGTATGGATTGCAATGTTACTTGGAGGGCCAGTTGAAATATTATAATGAAATGGGAGCGGGAAGGCATCTGGATGAGGTGGTGGGCTTGAGGGAACGTTTGAAAGAAGTGAAAAATTAAAGGTTTGATGCAATCAGGGTAAGAGGTGGGATAGAGGATGGGGAAACCGGCCATCGATCACGTTTCTCCGTAGATTCCAGCGGCGAAGGAAGGACATGACTATCTTGTCGTTGTGCGTAAATGATGAGATTGGAGGTTATGAAAAGGGAAAGTCCTCCAATCAATGGAAAGTATGAGTGTTTATGCTGATAAGTGGTTTGGGCGGTACTTAGAGGAGAGAGGGGAACGAGTGGGCGAGGCAGGTTGTCTTGAAGTACAATTCCTAGGATAAGTGAGGATGATAAAGAAGGAATGAATGAGGTGATAAATGAGGAAGAGGTGTGGGCAGCTATTCAAGGGATGAAGGTTGGTAAGGCGACTGGTATAGACGGTATACCAAGTGATTTTTACATTTGCAATTGGAATGCATTAAGAGACTGTCTGATGGCTCTGTTTAATAAAATGAAAGAGGTATGCATCATGGGGGAGGATCAGCATATAGGAGTAGTGGCACTGGTGCCGAAGCGCGACGGAGCATCATCTATTACTGATTATCGAGCCATATCCCTTTTAAATGTGGATTATAAGATTTTTGAGCGCATTTTGGCGAATAGAATTAAAAAGGTACTGGGGAATGTCATAGCGGAGGGACAATGTGGTATACCAGGCAGGAGTATGCGAATGGGACATTGTAAGATTAGGGATTTCATTGAGAATGGCGGGGAGGAGGTATTAGGTGTGGATTGGGAAAAGGCATATGACAGTGTTGACAGAGGTATGTTGTTGCGTGTAATGGATAGGCAAGGGTTCAGTGAAGGAATAATTAGTTGGGTGGCAACTTTGTATAGGGAAGCAAGTGTCCGACTGCAGGTTAATGGGAGGGTAGGGAAAGAGGTGAGAATGGGAAGGGGTTTGTGACAGGGTTGTCCTTTATCGCAAATCCCTTTCGCGTGCGTGCAGGATCCGTTTTATAGGTTAATACAGGAGGGCATCGGGGAGGGAGTGAGGGACAATGATAGTGAAACGGGTATTGTAGGTTACATTGATGATACGACTATTCTAGTGGGTACGGAGACGGGGCTAAGTAATGTGGGTAAGATCATTAGTGTGTTTAGTAGGGCGACTGGTTTAGGGGTAAATAGAGCAAAGTCAAAGTTGTTGGAGGTAGGATCATGGGTAGGCGGGGCGTTGGAGTCTAGGTATGGATGGTCGGTCGTGGATAGGTTGAAAGTGGATGAGTGGATGGAAACCGGGGGATGTCACGATGTTGCAGAGGGTAATTGTCGTTAACGTTTTACTTTATAGCAAATTGTGGCATATAGCAGCTGTATATCCCCTGGTTGAGAGGGATGTGATCTTGTTACAAACGAGGGCAATTAGATATATATGGGGCTATGGTAGGCACTGGCTGAACAAGGAGGTTGTGATGAAACCTGTGCGTGAAGGGGAAATGGGTTTAATAAATTTGGAGTGTATGTTACAAGGGATATACGTGAAGCATAGGTTCTTGGGAGAGGCGGGGGTACGGGGTAGGCGGGTGGGTCAAGTGATGAGAGAGGTACGCAGATGGTGGAGTGGGAGAGCCTTGCGGAGGTGTGAAGATATGTTACGGAATCTATTGGCAGTTAGGGATCCTGGCCGGGTAAAGGTAGGGCGTCTAGTTAGGGTGGGGGTGGGGCGGGAATGGAGACAGTGTTAGGCGAAACGGTATTCCCTATGACGATTGGAGGAGTGTATGGATAGGTTTGGTTAGGTTGAAGTTGCCTTCTAGGGAACGAGCGACGATATATCGTTTCCTACATGGGGTTCTGGCGTCTAAAGCTATTTTGTTTACTATGGGGTTAGTGAGGAGGGATATGTGCGTGGTGTGAGGGTTTTGATACAGCGTATCATGCAATATATTTTTGTGAGGTTAGGTCAAGTGAGGTTATGGTTCAGTAGGGTGCTTAGGTGGGTTGGGGGTGGAGGTGTATCAACGTCGTTGAGGTTCTAAGTTTAGATATTGGGGGTGTTGGTAGCGATGTACGGAGACGATCATGTATTTGGGGCAGATTATATACATATATCTTGGAAGTATGAGGGAGATACAGGGTGATGTTAGGATCAAGGCTCTGGCAGCGTGGTTTTACCGCACAGGTTGTAGGAATAGAAGTTGCATGGCAGGGTGTGGGTGAAGGATTTTCGGAGGCGTATCATACTATGACGGTGGGAAGTTGTTGAGTTATAGGTAACGTCGGATCGAAAGGGCTGGATACGGGGTGGGGAAGTAGGGTAAGGATAGATGTGAGATCTTGTGTAGGTGGCAGTGAGTGTGAGCATGTTGATTCTGGTATGATTTGTCTGGGGTGTGAATAAATGTCGGGGGAATTGGTGAGGGTTTATGGAGACGGATGACTTTTTAAATCTACTAATGATGGTGAAATGGAATGTAAGTGTAATGTCTGCAAAATTATGCTTTTGCATGGAAGTAGGGGAAGGAAGGTGATAACGTAAGGAGAAGAGTGTAGGTGGGTTTCCTCTGTGAGCAGCTGTTGTGTCGTGGATAAGAAAAGGTAATCATTCGACTGTTTGTTGTTTGTTTGACAAGTGCTATAGGCTTTAGACGATGGCTTAACATCGTCAGTTAATTCAAAGTTAATTATGTTAATTATCAATAAGATAAATAAAGGTGGTGTTAGGTTTTTGTGGTATTACTATGCATTTGCATTATGATCATATAATGTTCATTGGCGAAACAGAGTTGGTTATGAGCTAAGATAATCTTGTAATATTTTTATCAATAATGTAAAATTTTGTGTAATAAATGTTATGCTTTATTATATGTTGTAATTATAAAAAGGGACAATTACCACAGTTGGTGAGGGGGTGGTGGAGGTCCCTTTTAAATAATACAAAATGATTGGGAGTTGTGGATATAAAGCATAATTGTTTGTGCAGTCTAATGGAAAGCATCATGGGTTTTAAATTAAAATAAGCGTAGTGATTATGGCCAAGTGAACAAATATGTCTTGGGGGAGACGTGATTAAGTTGTGGTTGTAATATTGTGGTTATGGAGCTTTATTTTGTAGGTATATGTATAAGCAAAATTGTATAAGGTACTTGTATGCATTGTATCTATGAAAAAAATTGTTAAGTGGGTTTTAAGATGTACGATCAATACCAAGAAAGTGGGGGGGGGGATTCATTTCAACCTGGAGTTTACCTGGCGAGAGTTCAAGGGTCCCCCTGCGGCCCGGTCTGTGACCAGGCCTCATGTTGGACCAGAGCCTGATCAACCAGGCTGTTACTCGTCCCACCCAGTCCAACATTACCAACCACAGCCTGGCTGGTCAGGCACCGCTTTAGGTGCATGTCCAGTGCCTGTTGAAGACAACCGGGGTCTTGGTAATCCCCTTATGTATGCTGGGAGGCAGTTGAACAGTCTTGTCCCCAACACTTATTGTGTTGTCTCTCAACGTGCTAGTGGCACCCTGCTTTTCATTGGGGGATGGTTACACCGTCTGCCAGTCTTTTGCTTTCGTAG
>WNWK01055283.1:0-11322 GCA_009830355.1 Cherax destructor
TCTTCTATCGATTGAGTACAAGCCGCCTATTTACCAATTACAACACCAAAATAGTGTTCAGAAAATGGCAATTTGGACAATTTCACACAAATTTAAACGATCCAATTTCAAAAAGGGTCCAGTAAAACAAGGCAGACCCGGCACTAAAATAACGTTTTTTATGTTCATTAGTCCGTTTCCAGGCCCTCTTTTCTTTTGCTTTTCATTTTGAATTTTTATTCTCAAAAAATAGAAGAACTGTTATGTATACAACTGCATCATTGTAAAAATGGTATAAATAATAATAGAGCAATTGTGCATAAATATTAGACTGGCCAGTTGATGTGTATTGGATGCATGGTGTGATTTGTTTACTCTTGAACATCGTCAAAAATTGAACTTTTTCGCTACTTTGACTCAATTTCAAGGTACTTGTGTTGTCAAACCAATCAAAATCATCTCTATTTCTGTAATACATCTTCCTCTATCAAATGAGACCAAGAAAATGAGAATAAATCCACGGCGTCTTCGCTCTGCGGCCCTTTCTTTCCCTTTCCCCTTCTTGCAGATGGACCCTCCTTTAATCCTGACTCGTTGACTTTTTGACAGAAACCGACTTACTACACAAACTCTGAATTTCCTCTAGCACCTCCCTCAGTCCCTTCTACATCGATCTTTTTACCTTCTATCCCTGCAATATCCCCCGTCCTGCTGCACTCCATCCCTACTAATCATCCTTTCTCCCTCTTACAACCCATTCTCCCTGCATCCTTCAATAACCTGCAGCGCTGTATAACCCCTGTGGTTTAGCGCTTCTATTTGATTGTAATAATAATAATAATTAACCCCTGGTTTAGCGCTTCTTTTTGATTATAATAATAATAATAATAAATTCAGACTCCCTTAGTGCTTTACAGGCTATCCGTAAAATTGATACACCTCACCCCCTAGTTCTTCGTATCCAACTTTGGTTACGCCGTATGTCTAGCAAGCACAAAGATATTGTTTTTTTGGGTCCTGGTCATGTTGATGTACAGGGCAATGAACAGGCAGACACTGCTGCGCGGTCAGCAGTACATAACCTTCCTGTTTCATATGAGGTGTTCCTTTCACAGACTATTTTGCGGTCATTGCTCCCACCTTCCGCGCGTTGGCAACAACGCTTATCTGACCTGCTAAATAACAAACTTTATTCTATTAAACCGAGTATAGGTTTCTGGCCTTGTCACCAATGTCAAGGTTGGGAGACTACACTCTCCGTCTTCGCATCGGCCACACTTGTCTTACTCACGGGTATCTCATGGAGAGGCTCCCTGCCCTCTCTGTGAGCATTGTCAGGTTCCAGTGTCTTTCGACATATTCTGTTGGACTGCCCACTCTATCAATGAGCACGCAGAATTTGCCTCCAACAGCGTCTTTGCTCTATGGCCCTTTCTTTACCTTCCTTCTTGCTGATGGACCCTCCTTTAATCCTGACTCTCCGTTGACTTTTTGACAGAAACTGACTTTCTACACAAACTCCTCCTTAAGGGGGCTCCTTGATGAGGTAAAGGGCTATCGGTCTGAGGAATTGGACCTTTGGTCTTCTTCCTCCAGACCGAACCTAATCCCCCAATCCCCCTCCCTTTTCCCATCTTCCCCATCCCCCCTTTTCCCTTTCCTCCTCCCCCTCCTCCTCATCCCTCCCTTATTTCCTTCCCATTTTACCCTGGGAGCTTCTCTACACAGGCATTCTAGTTCTAGGTAGGGAAGGGTACCTTAGTCCATTCCTATTCCGTTGAGGTTCTTGGCGGTGGTGTGTTTGCCGTGGAATCTGGATCTCCTGGGGATGTCCCAATCCTCTCCGGTCTCCCGGGGGTGGCCTTAGGTATCTTTCGGGCGACGGGTGTATCTCTGGAGGCCACCTTTCGGATTCGGGGTGGTGGCCGAGGCGGTATGCTTTGTGGCGGATATCCGGCTGCCTCTCTTGTCTGCCGAGGTGGCTCGGTGAATGTGAGGTTGCTATCCCAGATTGCTGGTTTACTGGTATGAAGGGTAGGGTATGGCACGGGTTCCATGCAGCATCTGCACTACTTGCGGTGTTGAGGTCCTCTTGGGCGCGGAGGGGTTTAGCCCCTTTCATTCCTCTAGGAGCTATTCCTCCACGTCTCCCCCTTTTTATTCTTTTTTTATTTTTATTTTACTTCTTTTTTTTTCTTAAAACAAAAAGAAAAGTAACCTAACCATGGATGCCCTAATCCGTGACTCTACCCCGGGCCCCTTGATACTGCACCTAGTTCTGACCCTACCTTGTTAATGGATAACTCTTCGGACAACCCTAATACCCCTGTACCTGAAGCAGGTGCCAGTTCGTCACCTGCTTCAGGTCCCAAGGACCCGACTGGCCCTTTTGATACATCTGACCTTCGCTCTTCTCTGACCTTGATTCCGGCTTCTCCCTCGCGGTGCGGCAATTTTCAAATCGCTCGCCCGTCTCACATCGGACCACCCTGGTCCCCCACCCAAATGACCAAGACCCACACATGACGATTCGACACTTTCTTCTCGTTCATCTCAGAAACGACAAGCTCGTCCCGCACTCCTTAAACTCTGTTTCAAACTACTCAATGGACAAAGTTTTTACTCTCGGCCGACTTCTCCTAATACCTATCTTTCAGACCATAGTATTGGTAAGGCTCTGCTACACCATGTTGGTAAAGACATCTCATTTCACGCTCTCAAGAGCGGCACTCGCATCATCACAGTCCAGAATGCTGGCCAAGCTCGCGATCTTTCTCTTATCACAACCATAGATACTGCTCCTGTTACTATTGACAAGCACCATTCCCTCAATTCTTGTGGTTCTGTCATTTTGCCCCCACCATTGTCCAACGAAATTTCCAGACATTGGTGATGACATTTTCGAGCAGCTTGAGTTCCAAGAACTCCTATCCTTAAAGTTGACACTTTTGTCCTCCTGCCAATAAGCGAAGACGTTATCCTTGCAATATAGCTCGTTTAACGTTTGACTGCCGAGAACTTCCACCTTCGGTCTACATTGCAGGTCAACGTTTACAAGTTCGAAAGGTGACCCCTACACCGCAGCAGTGTAGAAACTTCTGGCATTTTGGTCATCCAGCAAAATATTCAGGTCCATGGCCGAATGCCCAGTCTGTGGTGCTGATGACCATGCCAGTTCTTGTACTCTACCTCCCTCTTGCCACCCCTTCTATTGCCTACGATTTTAACGCACACCACTTTCTCTGGGGAGGGTTGCACTGTGACTCCCGTGGCATTCAGTTGGAGGCATTTCTTGCTTCTCTTCCCTCCATGTTTTAAATACGGGTACTCCTACCCATTTTGATCCCGAACTCATTCTTTCTCCTGCATCGATCTTTCCATCTGCTCTTCATCAACTGTCCTTGACTTCACCTGGTCTGTCCTCCTGGACTTATATGACGATCATTTCCCAATCATCCTTAAGTCCCCTCTGTTTTCTCCACCTCCTCATTGCCCACGCTGGCAATTTGACCGGGCGAAATGGGACCTTTACGCACATCTTACTGCCTTTCATGAGGTTCCTACCTCGTCCTCCATTGATGAGGTTTTACATCTCTTTTCGTCCTCCATCTTCACAGCGGCTTCACATTCTATTCCCCAAACCTCGGGCAAGCATCCTCAGAAGTGCGTGCCTTGGTGGTCTCCTGCTTGTGCTCGGGCAGTGCGTTTGAAACGCTCTGCATGGGGCAGGTATCGGTATAACAGAACCACAGAGAGACTCCTTGATTTCAAGCAGAAGAGAGCTATTGCTCGCAGTGTCATACGTGATGCTAAACGCACTTGCTTGCGAGATTACGTTTCTACTGTCACTTCGGCTTCCTCGATGAGTGCGGAAATTGAGTGGTAAATTCTCCCCCAACCCGGCTCCTGTTCTTCAAGTTGCTGGTGTCAATATAGCACACCCTCTTGCCGTTGCCACTGAAATTGGTAATCATCTCGTCCGCATTTCTCAGGGGCTACATCTATGCCCCTCGTTCCTTTCTTCTAAGTCTGCCAGCGAGTTAAAGCCCTTAGATTTTTCTTCTCTTAGAGAAGAATCCTATAATGTGCCTTTTACCCTTCAAGAACTGGAGGCAACAGTCTCTGCTTGCCGATCATCGGCAGCTGGGCCAGACGGCATACATATTCGTATGCTCCAGCATTTACATCAGTCTGCTCTTACTGTCCTCTTACGACTCTTTAATCTCATATGGTTGCAAGGAGTTCTTCCCCAGCTGTGGAAGTCTGCTATTGTTCTCCCTTTTCAAAAACCAGGTACTACGGGACGTGATTCCTCTCACTACCGTCCCATCGCTCTTACCAGTGCAGTTTGCAAGGTGATGGAACGTCTAGTTAATAGACGTTTGATGTGGTATTTAGAGACTCACAATAGTCTTTCCCCTAGTCAATATGGCTTCCGTAAGGGCCGTTCTGCCATTGACCCCTTGCTGCGCTTGGATACGTATATTCGTAATGCCTTTGTGAATAACCATTCGGTTATTGCTATCTTTTTCGACCTTGAGAAGGCCTATGACACAACTTGGAGATATAATATCCTTAGGCCTCCGAGGCAACCTACCATTCTTTCTTAAGGCCTTCTTAACTGACAGACATTTCCGGGTCCGGGTTAGTAATGAACTCTCCCCGGAATTCGTCCAAGCTGAAGGTGTCCCCCAGGGATGTGTTCTGAGCACAACACACTTTCTGCTTGCTATAAATAATCTGGCATCTATTCTCCCATCCAATATTTGGTCATCGCTCTATGTGGATGACTTTGCTATAGCTTGTGCAGGTGCTGACTGTCACCTCATTGCAGTTTCCCTCCAGCATGCCATCAACCGGGTTTCTGATTGGGCCACCACTCACAGGTTTAAATTTTCTAGTGGCAAAACTCGTCAAATTACGTTTACTAGACGTTCAGTGGTCTCTGACCATCCATTGTACCTATACGGCTCACGTATCCCAGAACGTGATACAGTCAGGTTTCTCGGCCTCCTGTTCGACCGTCGATTGTCCTGGAAACCTCACATTACCTCTCTGAAGGCAACTTGTCA
Organism: Cherax destructor; assembly: GCA_009830355.1. Lineage (NCBI taxonomy): Eukaryota > Metazoa > Arthropoda > Malacostraca > Decapoda > Parastacidae > Cherax > Cherax destructor. The sequence goes on from WNWK01055283.1 coordinate 5,052, forward strand.
CACCAGGCTGAACCTTCTTAAAACCCTCGCACATCTTTCATGGGGGGCTGATCGTAGAACCCTCCTTCGCCTACATTCAGCCCTAATTTTGTCGAAACTCGATTATGGTGACCAGATATATTCGGCGGCCTCCCCTGCTACTCTTTCCATCCTTAATCCCATCCATCACCAGGGATTACGCTTATGCCTTGGTGCATTTCGGTTGAGAGCCTCTATGTAGAAGCGAACATTCCATCCTTATCCGATCGTCGTGATGCACATTGCATTCGCTATTTTGTTCGCTCTCATGACCTCCGCAATCCTTCCATGTATAGGATTGTTACAGATGTTAGTAGGTGCTCTTTATTTGTTCGTGCCCTGCTTACTTCGTCCCTTTCTCTTCGTCTACATTCACTCCTGTCTTCCCTTCAGCTTCCACCTCTATATGTTCATGTGACATCTCCTTTCCCCTACCCTTGGGAAGTTCCTGCTGTCCGTGTCTGTTCTATTCCCCTACCTTGCGCAGCCCAACTACCTCAGCGGCTTCTCGCTTTCTTTCTAGACCACTTCCGTTCTCATTCCCATGCCATCGCAGTATCACCGATGGTTCAAAATCATCTGACGGCGTCGGATTCGCAGCAGTGTTTCCGGACAGCGTTGTACGAGGGCATCTATTACCCTCGGCTAGCATATTTACGGCTGAATTGTATGCCATTATTGTGGCACTTATCCGTATTGCATCTATGCCTGAGTCACCACTTGTGGTCGTTTCAGACTCCCTAAGTGCTTTACAGGCTAGCCGTAAAATTGATACACCTCACCCCCTAGTTCTTCGTATCCACCTTTGGTTACGCCGTATCTTTAGCAAACATAAAGATATTGTTTTTTGTTGGGTCCCTGGTCAAGTTGACGTACAGGGCAATGAACAGGCAGACACTGCTGGGCGGTCAGCAGTACATGAACTTCCAGTTTCATATAGAGGTGTTCCTTTCACGGACTATTTTGCGGTCATTGCTACCCACCTTCGCACCCGTTGGCAACAACGCTGGTCTGACCTGCTGAATAACAAACTTCATTCTATTAAACCGGTTATAGGTTTCTGGCCTTCTTCTTGTCACCAATGTCGAGGTTGGGAGACTACTCTCTCCCGTCTTCGCATCGGCCACACTCGTCTTACTCACGGGTATCTCATGGAGAGGCTCCCTGCCCCTCTCTGTGAGCATTGTGAGGTTCCAGTGTCAGTTCAACATATCCTGTTGGACTGCCCCCACTATCAACGAGCACGCAGAATTTACCTCCAACGACGTCTTCGCTCTGCGGCCCTTTCTTTACCTTCCCTTCTTGCAGATGGACCCTCCTTTAATCCTGACTCTCTCATTGACTTTTTGACAAATTTACTTACTACACAAACTCTGAAGATTATACCTCTAGCACCTCCCTCAGTCCCTTCTACCTCGATCTCTTGCTACCCTCTATCCCTGCACTATCCACCGTCATGCTACACTCCATACCCTACTAATTATCCATCTCCCTCTTACAACCCTGCATCCTACAATAACCTGCAGTGCTGTATAACCCCTGTGGTTTAGCGCTTCTATTTGATTATAATAATAATAATAATTTGTGTAGTTTACATGTAATATTGTTAAGCCAAAGAAAGCCACTAGCATTCGTGTGCATTTTGGGCCAGTAGGCTTGCTACAGCATTTGTCGTGTTAAGTAATATTTGGGTGAGTAGGCCTAGTCTACCATGGGCCCATAGGCATTATGCTGCTCTTCTATACTTATGGATCATGGTAGAGGGGGCCTACTTAGCCAAACATTACAGGGCCATTTAGTCACAGAATGTTACTGTGTATGTACATGGTACATTGATGACATTGACCCAGCTGGCATTTATCGTCATCTTGTGTACAGTACTTTAAACTTGTTTAAAAATATCAGTCAAGTCACAAGTACTTGTGACTGTTTTTTCCAGTCCAAACACTAAACAGTGTATCAGGTACTGAATTGTGAAGTTCTGTTTACATTAATAGCAATTTTTCAAACATCAACTGAAGTATTATACACAGGTGTATATTTATGTCAGCTGGTGAAAAGACATATTACATCTTTTCATGTCTTCTAATCATTTCAAAGTACTGGACGAAAGCAAAGCTTTTGTATTCTTTTTCTTTGAAATTGCAGAGTTTGTGTCAGTGATCTGTTGTAAAATAAAACATTGTATCACCTTTTAGAATGGACTTGTTTGGCACTATTTTCCTAGTTTATATCTAGAGGCCTTTGTTAAATCTGTTGATAAATTTCTTTGAGCTTTTGTCTTTTTTTTTTCAGATGACTGAGCCTAGCAAGTAGCAGGCAGTGATCCACCAGACTGTGGTAATGTGACCTTCTACCAGGCAGTGATCCACCAGACTGTGGTAATGTGACCTTCTACCAGGCAGTGATCTACAAGACTGTGGTAGTGTTGCCTACCAGGCAGTGATCCCCCAGACTGTGGTAGTGTGACCTACCAGGCAGTGATCCACCAGACTGTGGTAGTGTGACCTACCAGGCAGTGATCCACCAGACTGTGGTAGTGTGACCTACCAGGCAGTGATCCACCAGACTGTGGTAGTGTGACCTACCAGGCAGTGTAAGTTTATTCAGATATACACACAGTTACATAGATTCTCTATACATAGCAGCATATGTGTAGAGAACCTAGGATAACCCAAAAAAGTCAGCGACTTATTTCCACAAGACTGTGGTAGTGTGTACTCACGGGTATCTCATGGAGAGGCTCCCTGTCCCTCTCTGTGAGCATTGTCAGGTTCCAGTATCTGTTTGCCATATTCTGTTGGACTGCCCACTCTATCAACGAGCAAGCAGAATTTACCTCCGTCGTCGTCTTTGCTCTACGGGCCTTTTTTACCCTCCCTTCTTGCTGATGGACCCTCCTTTAATCCTAACTCTCTCATTGACTTTTTGACAGCAACTGACTTACTGCACAAACTCTGAAGGTTATACCTCTAGCATCCCCCCTCAGTTCCTTCTACCTCAATCTCTTGCTACCCTCTATCCCTGCACTATCCACTGTCCTGCTGCACTCCATACCCTACTAATCATCCCTCTCCCTCTTACAACCCATTCTCCCTGCATCCTACCATAACCTGCGCGCTGTATGACCCCTGTGGTTTAGCGATTCTTTTTTATTATAATAATAATGTGGTAGTGTGACCTGGTAGGTCACACTACCAGGCTGGTAGTGTGACCTACAACAGAAGTGTAGTTACTGGAAAAAAGGGAGATCTACACCTAACAGAGGAGTCTGTATATAGAGTGTGTTTCATGTCTACATGTGTAAGAGTGATATACAGCCTAGAAGTCTGCCATGTTGATGTAAAATGCAAAATCCCCAAATCGATTAGTAAGTAAAAATTTGAAATTGATTTGGATATTCACTATTTTGATTCCCCCTTTCTCCATTCATCAAGCATTTTGTATCTTTTCCTACCTCCTTATAAGGACTATGATCCAAATTCATTTGCATAATGGAATAATCTTGAATGTGGGTATGGCAAATGCCTCTCATATACCTGTCAATCACACACATTTCTTCCATCTTCCACTTGTAGCTTCTATGACAGATAGTTATTGCAGGCCAATTGCAAAGTTGCAAAGCTTGTTGATTCACATGCTTGGTTTAAGAATAAAAATAAAAGGGGTTTGAATTGAAGGCAGAACCTCACACACTGAGTGTCCATTGTTCAGTCCCCAGCCCAGTGGAAGTGTTGGCCATGTTTCCTTACACCTGCTGTCTCTGTTCACCTAGCAGTCAGTAGGTACCTGGGTGTTAGTTGCCTGGAGAGAAGATTGAAGGATTACAGTCGAAATATAGCGCTTCTTTTGATTATAATAATAATACAGTCGAAATAAGACAATCCTCAATGACACAGACTTTCTGGGTTAAAAATACCAACAAATCTTATGTTAAGTAGTGTTCTGGTGTTGGTTTACCTCCAACATCGTCTTTGCTCTGCTGCCCTTTCTTTACCTTCCCTTCTTGTTGATGGGCCCTCCTTTAATCCTGACTCTCTCAATGACTTTTTGACAGCAACTGACTTACTACACAAACTCTGAAGATTATACCTCTAGCACTCCCCTCAGTCCCTTCTACCTCAATCTCTTGCTACCCTCTATCCCTGCACAATCCACTGTCCTGCTGCACTCCATACCCAACTAATCATCCCTCTCCCTCTTACAACCCATTCTCCCTGCATCCTGCCCTACCCTACTTCGCTGTATGACCTCTGTGGTTTAGCACTTCTTTTTTATTATAATAATCTGGTGTTGGTAACAATTTTGTCACTGCTTTGGACCCACAAAATGTAAATTCAATTGAAATGCTAACTGAATGAAATACAGTGGTACCCTGGAAATCGGCCATAATTCGTTCCAGAATTCTGTTTGAGTGGCATTACCGAACGAATTCATTCCCATAAGGACAAATGTAAATTAGATTAGTTGTTTCAGACCCCCAAAAATACTTACAAAAGCACTTACAAAAATACACTTACATAATTGTTCGACTTGGGAGGTGGCCGATTTCCGGTACTTCAAAAGTTGAGACTACCTATCTGAAAAATGTTCACTTGCCAGCAAGCACTTTATCATAAAGCTAGAGTGCCAACACGTATGACATTGTCCCTTGTAAAGTCAAATACTCGTATATGTATACCATTTATTGGATTCGTGGTTACTACATTCTTGTTCCGTTCCTGAGACCATGTCAGAAAACGAATACGGTGATAAGAGAGGAGCATACTAGAGTTGTAGTGGGTTTGTGTCAGCCATCTTTGATATTGTTTTGATGTCACCTTTGCACCATTTATAACATTCCTGGTATATTTTAAAATGTGTATACAGTAGTGTAGTGTACTGTACAGTGGTACCCTGAGCTATGAACTTCTTCATTCCAGAAGGCTGTTCAAGTGCCGTTACCAAACGAATTTGTTCCCATAAGGAATAATGTAAATTAGATTAGTCTGTTTCAGACCCCCAAAAATACAATTACAAAAGCACTTAAAATAATACTTACGTAATTGGTCGAGTTGGGAGCAGTTCGAAACTCAGGGTACCACTGTATATACATTATTTAGGTATGCATACTGGTCAGAGAGCCCGTTGTAAGTCCGAGTCTTTGGTAAACGAGTATGTCGCTTAGTGAGGAGAGTGATGGAGTGAGTGATAATGAAAGTGTTTCTTCTTTTTTGAGTCACTGCCTTGGTGGGAAATGGGTGATATGTAAAAAATAAAATATACGTAGTTACCCAGCAACCTGCTTACCTCGTGTTTATATTTTAAATGTCTCTATTACTCTTTAAACAAGAATACAGTGGACCCCCAGATTTCATCAATACAGTGGACCCCCGAGTTTCGTAAAAACTTCACTCCTGAAGTCTGCTCAAGTGCCATTACCGAACGAATTTACTCCCTTAAGGAAAAATGTCACGTAGGTTAGTCTATTTCAGACCCCCAAAAATACTTTTCCACAAGCACTTACAATATTATACTTACATAAATGTACGATTTCCGGGGTTTACGAAACTCGGGGGTCCACTGTAATTCGTTCCAGAAGGTTGTTTGAGCGCCGTTACCGAACGAATTTGTTCCCATAAGGAATAATGTAAATCAGACCCCCAAAATACACTTAGGTAATTGTTTGAGTTGGGAGTTGTACGAAATCCGGGGGTCCACTGTACTTTACACAATTTGTACTAGTTAGATTGAACATTTTTTATTAATGACTTGTGGTATTACACTGTTAATTTTGCATATTACTATTAAGTTACTATTCTTTTTTTTCCAACAATTCTAGTTGTATACAGGATTTTTTTTTAGGTTAAACAAAAACAAGATTATTTTTGCCTTTTTGTATTGTTTCTGAGTGATAGTCACAAAACTCCAAGAAGACAAAACCTGACTCGGATGTTTGGTTCACAATTCTCTGGTTGCCACAAGGTAAATAATTTATGTAATATCTTAGGTTACTGACCTCTCTGTGTTTAGTGCTTCACCCTAGGTCGTCCTGCTGCACTCCATACCCTACTAATCATCCATGGAAATAAATGGTATAAAATACCGACACAATGGAAAAATAAACTACTTTTAAGACTGTCACATGCAGCTTTCTCCACCTGACTATACCCTATATATATTCATGTTACTCATTTACCAGGTAGATCTGTCTGTGACTCGATAAAGCCCACTGCGTGGGCGAAACGTCAATAAAGGATCACATTATACTGCT
>WNWK01055284.1:0-11322 GCA_009830355.1 Cherax destructor
TATGCTTCTAGAAGTCCACCACTGTATGATACTCGAAGAAGCATGGATTCATACAGAGTGCCACTCCACATTGCTGACACATGAATCGTGTTCTTTTCGCACTTGGGGTCGCTGTGTACTGTAAGCACACACAACACACTTTTTCCAGTCTCATAGTCACACATAACAAACAGTTTTATAGCAAAGCGATTACATTTGCTTGGTATACAGTGGACCCCCGAGTTTCGTAAAAACTTCACTCCTGAAGTCTGCTCAAGTGCCATTACCCAACGAATTTACCCCCTTAAGAAAAAATGTCACGTAGGTTAGTCTATTTCAGACCCCCAAAAATACTTTTCCACAAGCACTTACAATATTATACTTACATAAATGTACGATTTCCGGGGCTTACGAAACTCGGGGGTCCACTGTATATTGTTTGAATGACAGTCGTCCCTTGAACAGAATCAAGGACTCATCAACAACAATGTTCTTGAATGGATAAAAGTAGGCACTGAATTTTTGCTTGAGATACATAAACAATTCCCGGATTTTGTAGAGGAGGTCATTTCGGTTTGGTGTATTCCTATCTGAGAAGTGCAACATTCTCAGCAACAGAAGGAATCTGTTGCAGGGAAGGAGGTCTCGGAAGACTGGAGTGCTAATGAAGTGGTCTGTGGACCAGTAGTTTGCTATATTGTTCTTATATGTGTGTGGCATAAGCATGACAGTGCTAAGGAATAAATACATTTCAGTCACAGTTGTATCTTTCCACCTGCGCAGCCGTGACGATTCTGAAAAATCTGCATGGTCCATTGTATACTGGTAGTACAGGTTGGTCTGAGTAACAATCAGGTTCATTATTGGCTCATCAAAGTATAGTTGAAAATAGTCTAACTCTGTAGACTCATCTGTGATGGGACAGTGTGGCATGATGCCACTTCCACTGCCATCAAAATTGAAAGGATGTGGCACGAATGGTGTATGTTCAGTCCACTTCCATTTACGATCAGATGGTGCAGGGTGGACCTGTGGCATGGGACGTGGGGGAGCAGGAGGGACGGGAGTGGGGACAGCACATGATTGAGAGGGTGCCTCATGGTCCTTTGTCTGTCCACACACCGCGCCACGAGGTCCAGGCACCATGCCACCCACCACCTCTTCCTCCATCCCAGCATACTCTCCTTCATTATCACTTTCACTATCAGTGGCTGGGGTTTTGGATCGTGAACTGCCACGACCCTTGCCTCTGACTGCATATGGCACACTGCCTGAACGTAGGTAATGACGCCCATAAGTACGTTTCACTGGGGAATAATGATAATCACTGTCACTCGACGAATCGTCTATGGGCATAAAATCGATTTCATCATCGTCACTTATATCACCTTCACTATCGTCACTATCATAACACATGGAAAATGCTAATTTCCTCTTGCGGAGCTGCCTTTGGGTAGTAACACTAGAAACCCCAGAGGTGCTGGGCTGAGGGTCTGTGGCCACACTGGCCACACCAGATGTGCTGGGCTGAGGGTCTGGTATGGCCACACTGGCCACCCCAGAGGTGATGGGCTGAGGGTCATCTGGGTTGTCATCAATAGTTTCACTAATTCCTTGATTATTAGTGGCTATATCTGTTATGGGGTATTATGGACTTGTTATGGGGGCTATTGGAACCCAGCATGTATTGTTGTAATTAAATAACATATGAATGCCTAGTTATATTGAATTAATCAGGAGTACTGCTTAGTTGAGAGTTTAATGCTTGGCCAGCCTTAAAAGCTTAAGGGCTGATTTAACTGATTTTCTCAATATAATAGGTTATATAAATAATGCACACATTTTATTAACTAATTAAAATATAGTTGCATGTCTCATTGTAATAACATAAGATACAGTGGTACCTCGACTTACGATGCTATCATCTTACGTTATATTCGATATCCGATACTTATAACGAAAGAAATTTGAATGCGACATCCGTTGATTGATTCGTCTTACGACTTTCGTACCGGACCTGTCCGCTTGGCGCCCAGCTGAGCGCGCACTCCAGGGAGCGTCAGTGCTATTGTTTACAAGCGAGAGCGACCACCCACCCACACCCACGCATTCATACCAGTATATTTTCATTATTCCACTGTTTTTAGTGCTTGCAACTGCTAAATAAGCCACCATGGGCCCCAAGAAAGCTCCTAGTGCCAAGCCTGTGGTAAAGAATGTGCAGGGAGTGTAGCATTTATGCAGGGAGTGTAGCATTTATAGAGTGGCATTAGCAGGGAGAAGTAGTGAGCATTTATGCAGGGAGTGTAGCATTTATGCAGGTGAGCAGTGTAGCATTTATGCAGGGAGTGTAGCATTTATGCAGGGAGTGTAGCATTTATGCAGGGAGTGTAGCATTTATGCAGGGCAGTGTAGCTTTATGCAGGGAGTGTAGCATTAGCAGGGAGTGTAGCAGGGAGAGGAGTGTAGCAGGGAGTGTAGCAGGGATGCAGGGAGTGTAGCATTCAAAGAAAAAGGCCAGTAACCCCAGAAAAGGACTTGGTACCTGCAGTGTTAATGGAAGGGGATTCCCCTTCCAAACACTAGCATACTACTACACCTACTCCCCTCCTCCCGTCCTCCACACATCAACAACTCTTCAATAAATGTAAGTGACATGTTATTGTACAATATTTGCATGTGTATTTAGGTATTCTTTATTAAATTATTTATTATTTAATGTCCAAAAGTTCTAAAAAATATTTTATTTAACTACTTTTGGAAGTCTTGGACGAATTAAATTTATTTCCATTATTTCTTATGGAGAAAATTGATTCGTTTAACGATTGTTTCGTCTTAAGATATGCCCCCTCTGACGGATTAATATCGTAAGTCGAGGTACCACTGTATATTGAGAGTACATGTGGAGATATGCAAAGTGATGCGTTTGTTTTGAGGGGGAGGAGCTTAGAGAGATGCTGGCTTCCCACAATCCTTCCTGAGAACAATGGCGGCTGGAGTGAGCTGGTGTTGTTGTAGGTGCTGATCTTATCTTGGCTTCGGGGCTGAATGAGTGCCAAGGTAATGGGAGGATTGTAGATTGATGTTACTATGACATTCAGTGATCTTCAGTGTATCAAGACACTGGAGGGTTAGAAATGTTGAGAAAAGAGTTGAAGGTGGCAGCTGAGCCATGTGCTTTGGGTAAGGCTGTTTATATGTTTAGAGGGAGACCTGTACATTATATGATATACTTCTTATATAGCTCTATTTTTATAATGTTGGTTTAAATAACCTTGAGAGAATGTGAAAGGATTGTTTTCAGATGCAGCAGCTAACCTGAGTAAGTATCTTTTAGTCTAATAATGTCCTCCTTTTACCCTAAGACCTTTTAGTAAATACCTATGCTAGTACATGTAGAACCTTGATGATAAATAAGGGAAAATAACATAGGCCCCCATGTTATGTTATTTTCCTTATTTATCATCAAGGTTCTACATGTACTAGCATAGGTATTTACTTAAAAGGTCTTAGGGTAAAAGGAGGACATTATTAGACTAAAGATACTTACTCAGGTTTAGCTGCTGCATCTGAAACTTAATCCTTTCACATTCTCTCAAAGGTTATTTAAACAACATTATAAAAATAGAGCTATATTAAGAAGTATATACATATAATGTACAGGTCTCCACTCCTAAACATATAAACAGCCTACCCAAAGCACATGGCTCAGCTGCCACCTTCAACTCTCTTTCTCAACATTTCTAACCCTCCAGTGTCTTGATCACTGAAGATCACTGAATGTCATAGTAACATCGATCTACAATCCTCCCCATTACCTTTGGGCACTCATTCAGCCCTGAAGCCAAGATAAGATCAGCACCTACAACAACACCAGCTCACTCCAGCCGCCATTGTTCTCAGGAAGGATTGTGGGAAGCCAGCATCTCTCTAAGCTCCTCCCCCTCAAAACATAAACGCATCACTTTGCATATCTCCACATGTACTCTCAATATATCTTATAGTTGCATGTCTCATTGTAATAACATATTTTAATTAGTTAATAAAATGTGTGCATTATTTATATAACCTATTATATTGAGAAAATCAGTTAAATCAGCCCTTAAGCTTTTAAGGCTGGCCAAGCCTTAAACTCTCAACTAAGCAGTACTCCTGATTAATTCAATATAACTAGGCATTCATATGTTATTTAATTACAACAATACATGCTGGGTTCCAATAGCCCCCATAACAAGTCCATAATACCCCATAACAATATCACTGTCAAATCCACTAAGCTCGCGTTCTCTATCAATTTCCGAGAATAGTAGAGTGTTAATACGACGAGGTGTGAGTGAATCACGGGGGTGTGCCATGATGTTGACCCAAGATAGCTGAAACTAACTGGGGCTACCATGCGGTACCCTGGTGTCCCCGATTTTTTTCATACTGCGCACACTGAGGGCGCAGACCCATTCTCTCATGTCTAGGCGACTCAGGCCTATTGCACTAAATTTGAACGAATGTAAAATAAAACGTAGATATACGTTCGGTCACTTTCGCGAGTGAACGTATATCTACGTGTGGACAGTTTAAGGGTTAATAATGGACAATGAAACGCCTAAGATTATAAAAATATAACATTTCACCTTCCATACATTCCAGAATTATACACCTTAGCCAACATATATTGCTGTGGTCTTTCCAAATGATGAAATTGTCTCAACAACCCCATTCCTGCTTTTCAAATTGCAGTTTTCATACACGCACAACCCGCACATAGAAGAGAGGAGCTTACGACGACGTTTCGGTCTGACTTGGACCATTTACAAAGTCACGTCGTCGTAAGCTCCTCTCTTCTATGTGAGAGTTGTGTGTGTATTGTTCCAGTCACTGTATTGTGCCTTTTTTGTTATTTGCAGTTTTCATACCAGTGCACTATTTCCTCATTTCTTTATTCCTTAATCTCTGCATAATATTCATACCATACACTGATCTCAAACATGATATCACTACCTCTAGCAGCTGCAGCTGCTGCTGCTGCTGCTGCCGCCACCACCACCACCATCGCTGCCTCCTCACTACACCATTAAAATACCATAATCATGCATATACATTTTTTTTTTTAACCCATCAGCCATTTCCCATTGAGGCAGGGTGACCCAAAAAGAAAGAATAAACTTTCATCATCAATCAACATTTTCATCATCACTTGTACATAATCACTGTCTTTGCAGAGGCACTCAGATACGACAGTTTATATGTCTATCCAAACTGCCAATATCAGAAACCCCTCCTTTACAGTGCAGGCATTGTACTTCCCCTTTCCAGGAGTCAATTCCGGCTAACCTGTTTCTCTGAATCCCTTCGCAAAATATTACCCTGCTCACAGTCCTAAAGGTCGTCAGGTCCCAAAAACCATGCATTTCCATTCACTCATATCTAACATGCTCATGCATGCTTGCTGGAAGTCCAAGGCCCTTGCCCACAAAACCTCTTTTATCCCCTCCCTCCAACTTTGATCTGTATTCCTTGGAATGCAGGCGAGAGATACATGATTATATACACTTTGAAAATCCTAGAGGGATTAGTGTCAAACTTGCACACGAAAATCACTCCCTATGAAAGCAAAAGACTCGGCAGGAGATGCAACATTCCCCCGATGAAAAGCAGGGGCGCCACGAGTACACTGAGAGGACACCATAAGTGTCCGAGGCCCAAGACTGTTCAACTGCCTCCCAGCATACATTAGGGGGATTACCAATAGACCCCTGGCTGTCTTCAAGAAGGCACTGGACAGGCACCTAAAGTCAGTACCTGACCAACTGGACTGTGGTTCGTACGTCAGTTTTCGAGCGGCCGGCAGTAACAGCCTGGTTGATCAGACCCTGATCCACTGAGGCCTGGTCTCAGACCTGGCTGTGGGGGCATTGACCCCCGAAACCCTCTCCAGGTAAACCTTTTCGAGGTTGACCCCTACCTCGCCTTCTTTCCCCTATAGATTTATACGCTCTCAAAGTCATTCTACCTTGTTCCCTTCTCTCTAAATGACCAAACCACCTCATCAACTCCTCCTCCTCAGCCCTCTGATTAATACTTTAGTAACTCCACACCACCTAATTGCCACTCTACAAATTCTCTGCATAATACAGTGGAACCTTGGTACTCGAATAGCTGTGTACTCTAACAATTCTGCATTCGAAAGCTTTGTTCGGTAAAGAAATTGCTCAGTATTTGACCATTCGCTCAGCACTTGATCAAACAAACATGACCTGTCAGAACTTCGCTGTAAACTATTTCGAGTTTCTTCATTTTTGTTTTTGTTTTTTAATAGTATAAATCAGTCACCATGGGGCCTAAGAGGGTTAGTGATAACAACCAACCAAAAAAAATTTGTTGGGAAAAATTTGTTCTGTACTCGAACAGCCTTCTGGAACCAATTAAGTTAGAGTGCCAGAGTTCCACTGTATTTACACCACACATTGCCTTTACACACATTTCCATTGCCTCCAGCCTCCTCCTCGCTGCAGCATTTACAAACCATGCTTCATACCCATATAAGAGTGTTGGTACCACTATCTGGGCACCTCTGCAAAGACAGGCATTATGTGTGAATGATGGTGAATGTTGAGTGATGGTGAAAGTTTCTTTTTTTGGGGGGGGCCAAACAACCTTACTTTTACAAAACTTAAATAAACAAAAAATTTTAGATGCAAAGTGCAATCTTTAAGGAGCATCAGATTTCCAAGGAAACTGAACTAGAGTGATGAAAAATAACAAAAACTTCCTAAATGCTTTAAACTTAAAAACTAATGCTGTTTTGAACTTAGAAAATTCTGAAGTATAATAAAAATAATTTACTACAAAATGATGTTGACAGGCATACACAGACAACACATCAAAGTGAATTTCAGCATCAATAATTAAGGTACACATGAACACTGGATAAACATACCAGATGTTGTCAAATTCGGGGGCAATCCTTCCAATTCTTCTTTAAGAGTTTTTATTTCTTCTTGTTTTTGGTGACGATCCTCACAAAGCTGATCATTATATACCTGACGAAATAATATGTACTATACAGTGGACCCTTATTTTTCGTACAGTTCCCAACTCGAACAATTATGCAAGTGTATTTTTTGGGGGGGTCTGAAATGACTAATTTAATTTACATTATTCCTTATGGGAATAAATTCGTTTGGTAACGGCACTCAAACAGCATTCTGGAATGAATTATGGCCAATAACCAGGGGTCCACTGTATATAGAAACCAGAAGGAAGAAAGGAAAGACGATATGAAAGGTAGGTAGGTAGGTAGAAGGAAGATAGGCAGGAAGGAATGCATGTAGGTAGGTAGGAGAGTAAAAGAAAGGTGGAGAGAGCAGATGATAGAGTGGAAGAATTTTTGGTTTAAAACAGCGACTTTGCAGTCTATTTTCGTATGGTATTTATGGTTGTATTCTCATTTTCGTGGTCTCATTTAATAGAATGGAAGATATATTACAGAAATAGAGATAATTTTGATTGGTGAAAATGTTCAATTTTTGCCGATGTTCAAGAGTAAACAAATCACGCCACATGTCCAATACACGTCTCTTCCTTCCTTCTGGTTTCCTGGGTATTGCTTTCGGTCACAAACTCCTCAAAGCCATAAAATTCATCTTCACTGACACTTCCATCTGTGTTTGAACTGTCACTTGGGAACAAACGAGTCCCAATTAGCCAAGGAGTGAGGAGTTTCTTAGTGCTAGTCATGGTGAACAAGGCATACTAAAATGGTGTTCCCACAATGCTCCAATGGGTCCCCGATTTTTTCCTATTGCACACACTGACCCATTCTCTCACATCTAGGCCTACCAGCCTTTTCCTGCTTGATTTGAGGGTGCTAGAATTTGAGTACTAGTACATCAATAACCCTGGTGCGTAAGACGTACTAATACGTCAAAAACCCTTAGTGTTAAGGATTGGGCGTCTCGACCCTAAAAGGATTAATTGAACAAACCTTTAATTGTTCAATTTGGCACAAAAGATTTTGATGTGCTTCTGCATACTCCTTGTTTTGTTGGAGGAGAGTAGATATTTTTGATTCCAGAATCCTCTTTTCGGCTGCAAATGTTTCTATATTATTATTTAATTTATCAATCTGGAAAAAAAGAATGCATATTGTAAAATTATAAAAGAGTAAAAGATAAAAATCACAGTCACTCCAAGTGTAAATGTCTGGCACCCCTATTATCTCTAAGTTAAAAAGGTATGATCTGTAAACTTTTGAGTATGATTTACTATATTTAGCTTTGATATCCAAGAACTACTTAATAGTTACTATTTAGTAATATTGCAGCATTCCCACTACACAAGTTTGAATTTGCTGGTTGGGCACCAGCTCTTTAATCCAGTTCTTTTTACTAACTGATGTTATTAAAAAACAAAGGCACAATACTGTGATTGGAAAAATACATAACCTGCACATAGAAGCTTACGACATTTTGATCCAACTTAGACCATTTACAAAGTCATTCTAACAACATGAGAGGGCAAAGAGGAAGTAGTGGTAGTAGTAAGGTAGGTACTGGAAGTAGTAGAAGCAACTGTAGTATAAAGTAGGAAGGGTAGTTTAGTGGCACATGAAAGGGGAGTGAAGGGAGGAAATGTTGTAGTAAAGGAGAGACTGGCCACTCTTTCTGACAGACTCAAAGAACACAAAAGTATGTTAGGCTCATCGACACCAATAATGCTCTTTGTCATGTTAGAGATCAGTCATCCTACTGACTGGTCCTCTGCTAAAACTGTCTACCCTACTTTTAGCTTTCAGTCACCATCTTGTTGACTTTCCTTGTATGAAACTTAGTCCTGGCAGATGCCTTCCTTTCTCATTACACTGTCAAATACTTCAAACCTCAGAACACTAGTGATTTAACCTAATCCTTTCTTCTCTTTTCCCTAGTCTTCTCCTTTCCTATTTTCTCCTTTTCTTTGTTTTCCTTTCTTCTGCCTAAGTGTGTTCTGTAAGTCAGTTCCCCCATCTCCTGCATTTTTGGTCCTACCCCTTGTGGGCCCTTAGCTCTCCTGCAGTTCTTTTTTTTTTCGTCCTTAGATTGACCCCACTTCTACTTCTATCTTCCCCTCCATTCCTATTACCTTTACTATTCTCTTGTGCTACTAAACTCTTCCTACTTTATACTACCACTGTTTCTTCTATTACTACTTCTGCTACCTACCTTTCCACTACCACTACTCCCTCTTGTTCTCATCTCTGTCCTACTCACCTATGTATACTGGTTTCCTCATTCTTTTCTGTTAGTGTGGTCCAAGTCGAACCAAAACATCAAGAGCTTCTATCTCCTATGTGAGAGGTTATTTGTGTAACTGATTAATATAATCTCTCATATCTACTTTTGAACTCTTATGTGTTTCTTCTCTTCTTTCAACAAATCGCCGCTTCCACCAAGGCGGAGTGGCCCAAAGAAAAACAAAAGTTTCTCTTTTTAACTTTAGTAATGTATACAGAAGGGTTACTAGCCCCTTCCTCCTGGCATTTTAGTCGACTCTTACGACACGCATGGCTTACGGAGGAAGAATTCTGTTCCACTTCCCCATGGAGATAAGAGGAAATAAGAACAAGAACTAGTAAGAAAATGAAGAAAACTCAGAGGGGTGTGTATATATATGCTTGTACATGAATGTGTAATGTGACCTAAGTGTAAGTAGAAGTAACAAGACATGCCTGAAATCTTGCATGTTTATGAGACAGAAAAAGACACCAGCAATCCTACCATCATGTAAAACATTTACAGGCTTCCATTTTACACTCATTTGGCAAGACGGTAGTACCTCCCTGGGTGGTTGCTGTCTACCAACCTACTACCTAGGTCTTATGTGTTTGTTATTGTATAATTGCTCATCTCATTAGACTTTTTTTTACCACTAGAACAAAGAAATGCTTATTGATATCCCTGAGGCCTATTTATGTGTAATTTCCAACTATGCTTCCCTTTACTTGCTGCATCATTCTTGATGGAGCCAATAAGGTGTATTCTAACCATACATCTCTAATATGCAGTATAAGGGCTATCTAAACCGAATATAGACAGTATGTCAAATAATACACCACCTCCATTAAGACTGGAAGTGTCAAATATCTTATCTCTTGTGCTACATATACTGCAATTTGTGTGTTGTTTGGAAGAATATTGTAAATAGACAAATCAACAGTTACCTTTAAAACTAATTCAGTGTTAACCTGGGAGATGTTGCTTTGGGCATCTTCTAAGGAGGCATTCTTTACCATTAATTCATTCCTCTCTTTGAGGAGTTTACCATTCTGGAATAGTAATGCAACATGTACAGTATAACGCATTAGCAAGGCTTTATCAATAATTATTTAACACAATGGAAAACAAGAAATGTGACTCTGCACCCTCTTGAAAGGCAGAGAATGAGAAAAATATGTCCAAAGAATACGAATGGAAGACAGGTACAAAGGAGACATAAATAGCATGGTGAGGGTATCTAACCAAGTATTGCAACCCTGAATGGGCCATAACGTTATACATAATGTATATATATATATCATATACAGTGGAACCCGAGTTTTGGTCACTTTTTATGGCCTAATTTTGTCCTGAGTTTCGGCCGGCGTATCAGCCCTGCCCACGCTTGCGCGCCTCCTCGCGCAGGCGTCGTTAGCCAGTCTAGCTTTGTTTATCCTTGAGTAAACATTACCCTGCACGCTCATCCAAACCTTTCATAAATTCATTGTGTTTAGTGCTTGTTTATTGATTGTAACTGAAATAAGCCAACCAAGGGCCCAAAGAAACTTCATAGTGGCAGCCCTTTGGTAAAGAAAGTTACAATTATTAAAAATTTGTAGAAAGAAATTGTACCAAAGTGGAGGAGGAAGAGAGGAAGAATGTCTCATTCAGTGATTCTACAATATGACGATATTAAGGCAGCACAAATCGATAAAAGCTATAGTACCAGCCAGCAATAAAGTGTAGCATTAACAGTGTAGCAAGTAAGTTAAGCAATTAATCATTAGGAAAAGAACAGCATGAAGCTGACTCCTCCAATGTTGGAGTTACATAGGGTGACTGACAACACCGCCATCTCTGGCGGGCATCACCACTCCTATGTGGCCCTTATACACCCAACAACAAACACAGCAACAGTCATTGGTTAGGAGAGAGTGACATTTATTCATTCTAGAGTATATACTATCATGTTTCTATGTTATAAATATTGTTTGTCATATTAGATGAATTGTGCTAGATAAGTAAGCCATAGAGTTGATATTAGTCTTATATTGAAGGACTATCTTGTCCTGCCTCCAAACATACTCTCCTGCCTCTCTCTATACCTGGAGAG
>WNWK01055285.1:0-11322 GCA_009830355.1 Cherax destructor
TTACCTCGACTGGCGGTGTGCATGACGTTCTCGACGGTCTTTGTAGAGATGGTCTTCGCTGGGATGTCTTCACATTCATCTGATAACAAGGAAAAAGAGTTTCTGGTTTTCACTGCAGTCTCCTGGACCTTCTTCAACTTCAGCTTCGTCCCTTCAGATTCGACTAGCATCCATTCGTTGGTCTGATCATCGGCGACATTGTTCCGGGGATAATCCTTGCATATACCCTTCAAACGTTGAATCTCTCTTCTAGATTCCGTTAAGTCCGCCTTCATTTGGAGATATAGCTGCTCGTAGTCGAGGGAAACCATCATCCAATCTCAGGTAGCTAATAACGGAAGCACAGTAGAAAAGTCTTCACCGAGCAAAGATGGTTCAGTCCACAGAGAGTACACAAGACACGTCTTCACTGAGTTAAGTCAGGTCCACCACTGAGAGATATCATCAAGATCTTATTTATATCCCATTTGTTAATATCCAAGTGTTGCATATGTGTCTAATTTATCAACTTGTCGGTTCTCTGAACCATTCATCTACATGCTGTCTGACACAGCAACATCTTGTGATCTTAATACAGGGAATTCTTCACTTGTACAAGAATGGTCTACAACACCGACAAGATGAAATTAGACACATGTGCAACATCTGGGTGTCTTTATTGTAGACGTTTCGCCATCCAGTGGCTTTATCAATACAAATTCTAGGACATTGTTTGAAGACAGAAGAACTATATATAAAAGATGAGGTAATCAGTCCCTCGGCCTTGGAGTTGGTGTAAACAGCACCGAAGTCGTTGAGTTTCCGGAGCAGAGGCAAGGAGGATGGCGCTTATATACTAACGTCAGGTGGAAAGGGACGTGTAGCAGATAAGAACATAAGAAATAAGGAACACTGCAGCAGGCCTACTGGCCCATGCGAGGCAAGTCCAAGTCTCCCACCGGCTTAAGCAAATGCCCCGACCCATCCAGGTCAGGTTACATTCACTTAAGGAAGGAGCACGGCATCTGACCTAGTAGCACAAGCTAGTCAGAACCAACTCACACCCACCCGCACCCACTCATATATTTATCTAGCCTATTTTTAAAACTACACAACGTTTTAGCCTCTATAACTGTACTCGGGAGTTTGTTCCACTCATCGACAACTCTATTTATCCAACTTAAAGCCATTGCTGCGAGTCCTGTCAATACTAGATATTTTTAGCACGCTATTTACATCCCCTTTATATATTCCTGTTTTCCATTTATACACCTCAATCATATCATCCCTAATTCTACGCCTTTCTAGAGAGTGCAGATTCAAGGCCCTCAGTCTATCCTCATAGGCAAGATTTCTGATACATGGGATCAACTTAGTCATCCTCCTTTGTACGTTTTCCAGAGCATTTATATCCATTCTGTAATACGGTGACCATAACTGTGCAGCATAATCTAGATGAGGCCTAACCAAGGATATATAGAGTTGAAGAACAACCTGAGGACTCCTATTATTTATGCTTCTTGATATGAAGCCAAGGATTCTGTTCGCTTTATTGCGAACACTTATGCACTGCTGTCTTGGTTTTAGATTACTGCTAACCAGAACTCCTAAATCCTTTTCGCAATCAGTAGTATTAAGATCTACATTATTTAGTTTATATGTGGCATGGTTATTGTCCTGTCCAATATTTAGAACTTTGCATTTATCTATATTAAACAGCATCTGCCACTTCTCCGACCACTGCATCAGTCTATTCAAATCTTCCTGGAGTTCTCTAATGTCCTCATTTGAATGAATTGGACGGCCTATTTTGGTGTCATCGGCAAACTTGAGAGTGAGGAAGGTGGGCAGGAGAAAAGGTACCAAGAAAGGGAATGAGAGTTTTGGCTAGCCAAAAATCAAGAGAAAAGAGACAGAATCTCTAGAGGATATGATGGGACGTAGAGGAATATCAGATTTATGAGTTTTAGGAAAATCATAGAAATAAAGCAGAGAGGGACAGATGACACGAAAACGTTGAACGTCTCACTAAGTAGTCACTGCATTTCTTCATCTGGCCTCATTGACCTCAACTACCGTGTGGCCAACTGTACATGCATACATATGCACATTAGGGTTATAACTTTTTACTTTTTTTTTTTGCAGTTTGCAGATGAGGGCATAGTCACTGGTTGTATAAATATTGGTAGAATTACCGACAATATGTTAAGTAAAAGGACACAAATGCAACTAATGTGACATTTATTGTGGCAACGTTACTCTCACCAGGAGCTCCTGGTGAAACGTTGCCACAATAAAATGTCACATTAGTTGCATCTGTGTCCTTTACTAACATAGTCACTGGTAGGTGGATTCCCAGTGGAAGTAGGTCATACCCAAAGAGATGGGTAGTAGTAGTAGTAGTCGTTGCCGTGAAGAAGGTTATATATATAAGAACATAAGAATGGAGGAACACTGCAGAAGGCCTACTGGCCCATACAAGGCAGGTCCTTATCAAAACCACCATACCAAATTTATTCCCACTCACGACACCAATAACCCAGCCTATATATTATTGCCAACTTTAAAGCCACCCAATCAAACCCAGCCCCTCCCACTCATATGTTGTCCAATCTCTTTAAAGCCACCAAGGTCTAGCCTCTATCACTCCTACCCGGAAGATTGTTCCACCATCTACAACTCTGTTCGAAAACCAGTACTTGCCTATGTCCTTTCTAAATCCTAAATTTATCCAATTTAAATCCGTTATTTCTGGTTCTTACTTGGTTCATATCCTCAGTATTTTATTAATATCTCCTTGTTTATGCCCATCATCCACTAGTAATCTATCTTCGGGAATTGTTAAGCTATTGAAATAAAAACCGACACAATGGAAAAATAAACACATAAGAGTATAATGTATCCTTTATTGACACGTTGCCACGCAGTGAGCTTATCAGTCTGTGACTGATAAAGCCTGCGGGCAACGTTGTCAATAAGGATACATATACTGCTTATGTGTTTATTTTTCCAAGTCTATCTTCATACGGGAGATTTCTTATACTGTAAATCATTTTAGTCATTCTTCTTTGTATGTTCTCCAATGAATCTATATCCATCCTGTAGTAAGGAGACCAAAACTGAGCTGCATAATCCAAATGAGGTCTCACTAATGATGTATAGAGCTGTAAAATAACTTTTGGACTTCTGTTGCTTATACTTCTTGAAATAAATCCTAGTAATCTGTTAGCCTTATTGCGCACACTTAGGCACTGTTGTCTTGGCTTTAGATTTCGGCTTACCATGACTCCCAAGTCTTTTTCACATTCTGTATGATCAAGCTCTACTTCACCTAGTTTATAACTTCGAGGGATATTTTCATTACTAAGGACTAGTACCTTACACTTGTCCACATTGAACTTCATCTGCCACTTTTCAGACCAAGACATTAATTTGTCCAAATCCTCCTGGAGTTCACTGGTATCCTCCTCAGAATGAATCATACGGCCTATTTTTGTATCATCAGCAAATTTACTCATGTCACTTGCAATTCCTTCATCAAGGTCATTTATGTAAATTATGAACAACAATGAGCCTAAAACTGATCCTTGTGGAACGCCTTGTGGAATCAAGATTCCATGATGTTGCAGTGTCTAACAAGTTGTACAAGAATGGTCTACAATACCGACAAGATGAAATTTAAGACACATGTGCAACATCTGGGTATCTTTATTGTAGACGTTTCGCCCTCCAGTGGCTTTATCAATACAAATTCTAGGATATTATTTGAAGACACATGTCTAAATGTTATGCAATACTGACAAGATGATGGAAATAAATGGTATAAAATACCGACACAATGGAAAAATAAACACATAAGCAGTATAATGTGATCCTTTATTGACAACGTTTCGCCCACGCAGTGGGCTTTATCGAGTCACAGACAGATCTACCTAGATAACAGAAACATGAGTATTTATAGGATTTAGTCAGGTGGAGAATGCTGGGTCAGGTTTGTTACTCGATAAAGCCCACTGCGTGGGCGAAACGTTGTCAATAAAGGATCACATTATACTGCTTATGTGTTTATTTATCCACTGACAAGATGAAAATTTAGACACATGTCTAAATGGCATGCAATACTGACAAGATAAAAATTTAGACACGTCTAAATTTTCATCTATAATTATGTTCTTAGTACTACTGCTGGTCCTCCTCCTCCAACTACTACTACTACTACCACTACTACTACTACCAGGACTATATAAAGCCCCTTCAGCAACTAAAAAGTCAGTCAGTCATCAGATCATCTGGAACGATGTGTACGACAATGAACCTCTCAGCCTGTTTGTTGTTCCTGACGGGGGTCACTCTAGCCGCCTGCAGCCTTGATCCCCAAGGTGAGTGTAAACAAAATATAATCCTTGTTTCTTTTAATAACCTGCATAAACCAGAAGTAACCAAATATAGTAACTTGGGTTACTTCTTAGCTAATGATTTTTTTTTCACATTCAGTTTTAATATTTGAGATTTTTGTGTGTACATTGATTTATTGTCGTTTTGTCCACGTTTTGTCCACAGCATCTAAACCTGTCCTGCTTACGAGATTTACTCGTTACTCGCCTAATTCTAAATACCTACCGCCAACTACTGAAGAAGGAGGTTCCTCATCCGGTACTAAATACCTGCCATCTTCACCTACAGAAGGATGTTACTCATGTGCTCCCAAGTACCTACCTCCTACTTCTGAAGAAGCAAGTTATTCATCTCCTTCATTTAATGAAGGAAATTACTTTACTGGTACTAAATATCTGCCACTTCTGCCCAATGAAAGACGCTTTGCAACTCGTTCTGGACACTTACCACTTTCACCTAATGAAAGAAGTTATTCATCTGGTCCTAAATACTTACCACCTGCGCGTAATGAAAGAAGTTACTTATCTGGTCCTAAATACTTACCACCTTCACCTAGTGAAAGAAGTTACTCAACTCGTTCAAAATATTTACCGCCTTCACCTAATGAAAGAAGTTACTCATCTGGTCCTAAATACTTACCTAATGAAAGAAGTTACTCATCTGGTTCTAAATACTTACCTAATGAAAGAAGTTATTCATCTGGTCCTAAATACTTACCTAATGAAAGAAGTTATTCATCTGGTCCTAAATACTTACCTAATGAAAGAAGTTATTCATCTGGTCCTAAATACTTACCGCCTTCACATAATGAAAGAAGTTACTCATCTGGTCCTAAATACTTACCACCTTCACGTAATGAAAGAAGTTATTCATCTGGTCCTAAATACTTACCACCTTCACCTAGTGAAAGAAGTTACTCATCTGGTCCTAAATACTTACCGCCTTCACATAATGAAAGAAGTTACTCATCTGGTCCTAAATACTTACCATCTTCACCTAATGAAAGAAGTTATTCATCTGGTCCTAAATACTTACCGCCTTCACCTAATGAAAGAAGTTATTCATCTGGTCCTAAATACTTACCACCTTCACCTAATGAAAAGATATTCATCTGGTCCTAAATACTTACCACCTTCACCTAAATAGTTACCACCTTCACTTTATCTGCAATAAAAGCAGTGGCTACTCTATGTAATAGTTCAAAATAAATTTTAAAAAAGTATACATTAATGTAATTTTCATTCCATAGACCTATTATTAAATTAACCTCGTCAAAAAAAAAAAAAATAGAATCGTGGATTCTCAATGTTTTGTGGTATGATCTCAGTGCAATAAAACACACTAATTATTGCATGGAAAATGAAATAGTACCTGGATCTTCACGCTCGGCTTGGACTGTTAAAAAAAAATTGAATCGAAATTTGAGTTTTTCTTTTTTTTTAACCCCAGAGGGAAAGCTGCCCAGGATAACCCAAGGCAGGCAGTGTGTCATCGATGGACTGTCTGTCTTATATAATTAAATAATAAGAATAATAGATGGGTGTACATGCATAAAAAAGAAGGAACACTGCACTACGACTGTTGGCCCATACTGGGCAGGTCCATTTTCAATGCTACCCATTGAAAATCTATTTACTCATGTGCAAATCCCTTTGCAGGAGATTCAACATCCCCCCCCAGTGAAGAGTAGGGACGCCAAGAGTACGCTAAGAGACAACTCAGTAAGTGTCTCTAAATACCACACTAAATGTCTATTTACTAGTCGTTCCATCAACTTGCAAACTACACTAGTTGATGGAACGACTAGTGGGAGACATCATGGCCCGAAGTACCCGGTTTAGTAAAAGGCAGAACAGAACCAGATCGAACCAAGTAAGAACCAGAAATAACGGATTTAAATTGGATAAATTTAGATTTAGAAAGGACATAGGCAAGTACTGGTTTTCGAACAGAGTTGTAGATGCGTGGAACAATCTTCCGAGTAGGGTGATAGAGGCTAGGACCTTGGGTGGCTTTAAAAAGAGATTGGACAAATATATGAGTGGGAGGGGCTGGGTTTGATTATCTTCCAGTACTTCTATAAAGGATCTAACCAGGACAAAATCCAAGCACCTTGAACCAGTCAACGCAGGGGTCTACACTATACCCTGTGGAGGCTGCGACAGAATTTATGTAGGAGAAACAGCAAGAAACCTCGAAACACGCCTCAATGAACACATTAATGCATGTAGGAACGATAACCTGAACAACGCCTGCGTACAACACCGAAATTCCAACAATCATCTCATGAAATTCAAAGACGCCCGACTAGTAATCAAAGAAACTAATTTCCGTAGACGCAAGTGCCTTGAATCAGCACTTATCGCTGTTTCTAACACAATTAAACAAAAAGACAGCTTCACCATCTCTGAAGTCTTAGCAAGAATCCTCCTGAAAACAGTAAACCCTACCATCACATAGTCTCTCCTGCTAATTCAACACAAGCACATCGTAGATGTGGAACACTCCTACAGGCCTTCTCTATTCCAACCTCCAGCAGAAATATTTGTCTAACCTATTTTTATACTACCCATGTAATTGTTTTATCACCTTTTACTCATGTGCAAATTGATTGTTCTACCTTATTGTATTACTACTACAACTTATATATCACTACTACTTCTACCACCACTAGTATTACACCTCACTTGGAGAGTATATATATACCATCTGTGTCCATATATCGCTTGTAACGGCTTGAAAAAGCTCCTGGAGAGCGAAACGTTGCCACAATAAAATGTCACATTAGTTGTATTTGTGTCCTTTTACTTAACAGAACTACGAGTGCTGAGGGATGTATATACTAGGCTGGAATATTGGTGTACACTAACGGCCCCTTTCAATTTAGAAGGAAATGGAATTTGAGTCCACACAAAGGTGAATAAGATCAAGAAAGACATCAATAGGTATAATGAAGTTAGGTAACTCTTCATTGGCCTTTTCTCTGAGAAAATTAAGATCATCAAGAGAGCGAACACGTTCGATAAACTCTTGAGAGTGAGGAAGGTGGGCAGGAGAAAAGGTACCAAGAAAGGGAATGAGAGTTTTGGCTAGCCAAAAATCAAGAGAAAAGAGACAGAATCTCTAGAGGATATGATGGGACGTAGAGGAATATCAGATTTATGAGTTTTAGGAAAATCATAGAAATAAAGCAGAGAGGGACAGATGACACGAAAACGTTGAACGTCTCACTAAGTAGTCACTGCATTTCTTCATCTGGCCTCATTGACCTCAACTACCGTGTGGCCAACTGTACATGCATACATATGCACATTAGGGTTATAACTTTTTAACTTTTTTTTTTCCAAATAAAACATTTCCTGTTTAAAAACAATGAAAGTCTCTAATTCCTCTGTTTTCAAAAAGGGTCACCCCTAAATAAAAACTATGACTCACAATATATCTGTGTTACTACTCATAAGTAGCAACTTGGGAAAGTACTAATTGGCAACTCTAATTAATGAAAAAATTAATCACCATATGTTTTTGTTACTAATCATAACTAGCAACTTAGAAAATTACTAATTGGCAACTCTATATACTGGCGTCTACTCTTGTTGTTATCATTTTCTCATTGTATCAGTGAGCACCGCTGTTAGGTATAGCCTAACAGTGTGGGTTTTATTGTTAATATTTGACATTCATGTCACTGAGTATTAGTAGTTAAAAATGAAAGAACCGAAGTAAAACTGGATGTACTGCATTTGAAAGATGGCGAGGCTGAAACTATTGCTGAAGGAATGACAAAAGTTATTGATGAATACAACTTATGGAATGCAATAAAGATGATCATTGTTGATACAACAAATGTTAACACAGGGAAAAAGAGTGGAGCTGTTGTTAAACTGCAACGAATGTTCTCAGAGAAGCGGATTAGCAAACCACAATTTATCAGTTGTCAGCATCACATTTTGGACAGGATTCTCCGTTCCAGTATCCATTTGTATCCCAACTGGTGAAGAATTATGAGGAACTAAAGGAACAGTTTGATAATCGAACAGAAGAGATCCTCCATAAATCAGAATGGAGAGATGATATGAAGAAAAAGGTCACTTTCCTTTGATTAATTTTCAGAAAATTGCGAACATCAGCAATGCGAGGTGGAATTCAAGAGCCATTCTAGCTATTCTTGCATTCATTCTTATACCTACAAGACGGAAGACTTTGGAGAAGATATTCAGTCATTTCACTCACCTGGGCAGATTATTGGTTCACTGATCAGATCTACGAGGAAAATGACTTCAAGAATTTCTCAGAAATATTGAAACCTTACAAAAAAGCTCTGAACTCATTGAAAAATCACTGGAAGCAGGAGCCGTCCCACTCAGTATACCAAGAAGTAAACACTGTGCTGAACATATAATCAAAGTTATGCAGGAACTCTATGCTGCTGCAGAAACAAAAACAATCTGCAACTTGGGTTTGTTCTAAGCAATAAGTAGTAATATATGTACAAACATGATAACAATGATGATGTAAGCTGTTTTATTTGTTATTATTATTACATGCAATATGCATTCAAGTTATGTACATACTTGTTTTCGTTACTCCTTTTTTTTCAATCAGGGGGTCACATTTTCTAAAAAGATATTGAAATGAAAGGTCATTTCTTTGCTTTTAGGCAAAAGTTCATCTTATTAAGGTACAGGAATATTACGTTGTAAAAATGTTATAACCCTAATGCATATATATATATATATATATATATATATATATATATATATATATATATAAATATATATATATATATATATATTATAACATTTTAATATATATATATATATATATATATATATATATATATATATATATATATATATATATATATATATATATATATATATATATATATATATGCAAAACAACAAATGATCAATAGTTGATCAATAGCAATATATAGAATGTGTATTAATAATAATAATAATAATAATAATAATAATAATAATAATAATAATAATAATAATAATAATAATAATAATAATAATATCTTTATTTACTACAAGTACATGTACAAGGTATACAGGCCTAGCTGACATCAGTGACATACTACTATATAGAAAGTCCCTTGTTATGCTGAGCATTTCGGGCAAATTAGGTCCTTGTCCCAGGATGCGACCCACACCAGTCGACTAACTCCCAGGTACCCATTTTACTGATGGGTGAACATAGACAACCGGTGTATAGAAACACGCCCAATGTTTCTACCCTCGCTGGGAATCGAACGCAGACCCTCGCCGTGTGAAGCGAGAGCTTTAGCGATCAGGCCATAAGAAGAGGAATGTCGAAAATAAACTAGATGTGTTCTCTTATAGTTGCAAAACAAGATGCTAGACCATCAGCATGACCTGGCAATAATTGCAGAGTAGAGCAAGACGCCATTTTTATGACATAACCATGACTATGTTAACAAGGGTAAGTCTAGAGTGACCAAGGGTAAGTCTAGTGTGACCAAGGGTAAATCTAGTGTGACCAAGGGTAAGTCTAGTGTGACCAAGGGTAAGTCTAGAGTGACCAAGGGTAAATCTAGTGTGACAAAGGGTGTCTTGAGTGACCAAGGGTAAGTCTAGTGTGACCAAGGGTAAGTCTTGAGTGACCAAGGGTAAGTCTAGAGTGACCAAGGGTAAGTCTAGAGTGACCAAGGGTAAGTCTAGAGTGACCAAGGGTAAGTCTAGTGTGACCAAGGGTAAGTCTAGTGTGACCAAGGGTAAGTCTAGAGTGACCAAGGGTAAGTCTAGTGTGACCAAGGGTAAGTCTAGAGTGACCAATGGTAAATCTAGTGTGACCAAGGGTAAGTCTTGAGTGACCAAGGGTAAGTCTAGTGTGACCAAGGGTAAGTCTTGAGTGACCAAGGGTAAGTATATTGTGATCAAGGGTAAGTATAGTGACCAAGGGTAAATCTAGAGTGACCAAGGGTAAGTCTATTGTGATCAAGGGTAAGTATAGTGACCAAGGGTGAATCTAGTGTGACCAAGGGTAAGTCTTGAGTGACCAAGGGTAAGTCTAGTGTGACCAAGGGTAAGTCTTGAGTGACCAAGGGTAAATCTAGAGTGACCAAGGGTAAGTCTATTGTGATCAAGGGTAAGTATAGTGACCAAGGGTGAATCTAGTGTGACCAAGGGTAAGTCTTGAGTGACCAAGGGTAAGTCTAGTGTGACCAAGGGTAAGTCTTGAGTGACCAAGGGTGAATCTAGTGTGACCAAGGGTAAGTCTTGAGTGACCAAGGGTAAGTCTAGTGGGACCAAGGGTAAGTCTTGAGTGACCAAGGGTAAATCTAGAGTGACCAAGGGTAAGTCTATTGTGATCAAGGGTAAGTATAGTGACCAAGGGTGAATCTAGTGTGACCAAGGGTAAGTCTTGAGTGACCAAGGGTAAGTCTAGTGTGACCAAGGGTAAGTCTTGAGTGACCAAGGGTAAGTCTAGAGTGACCAAGGGTAAATCTAGTGTGACCAAGGGTAAGTCTTGAGTGACCAAGGGTAAGTCTAGAGTGACCAAGGGTAAGTCTAGAGTGACCAAGGGTAAGTCTAGAATGACCAAGGGTAAGTCTAGAGTGACCAAGGGTAAGTATAATGTGACCAAGGATAAGTCTAGAGTGACCAAGGATAAGTCTAGAGTGACCAAGGATAAGTCTAGATTGACCAATCATAAGTCTAGTGTGACCAAGGGTAAGTATAGAGTGACCATGGGTAAGTCTAGTGTGACCAGTGGTAAGTAGTGTGACCAAGGATAAGTCTGGAGTGACCATTGATAAGCCTATTGTGACCAAGGGTAAGTATAGTGTGACCAAGGGTAAGTATAGTGTGACCAAGGGTAAGTATAGTGTGACCAAGGGTAAGTATAGTGTGACCAAGGGTAAGTATAGTGTGACCAAGGGTAAGTATAGTGTGACCAAGGGTAAGTATAGTGTGACCA
>WNWK01055286.1:0-11322 GCA_009830355.1 Cherax destructor
CTACACTACCAACACTACACTACCAACACTACACACCTGCATCACCAACACTACACACCTGCATCACCAACACTACACACTACATCACCAACACTACACACTGCATCACCAACACTACACACCTGCATCACCAACACTACACACCGCATCACCAACACTACACACCTACATCACCAACACTACACACCTACATCACCAACACTACACACCTGCATCACCAACACTACACACCTGCATCACCAACACTGCACATCTGCATCACCAACACTGACACCTGCAACACCAACACTATACACCTGCATCACCAACACTACACACCTGCATCACCAACACTACACATGCATCACCAACACTACACACCTGCACACCAACACTGCACACCTGCATCACCAACACTACACACCTGCATCACCAACACTACACACCTGCATCACCAACACTGCACACCTGCATCACCAACACTCACACCTGCATCACCAACACTGCACACCTCATCACCAACACTGCACACCTGCATCACCAACACTACACACCTGCATCACCAACACTGCACACCTGCATCACCAACACTGCACACCTGCATCACCAACACTACACACCTGCATCACCAACACTACACACCTGCATCACCAACACTGCACACCTGCATCACCAACACTACACACCTGCTTCATCAACACAAACAATAGAAGTGTAGCAGTATTCAACTGATTCCTGTTATATTAACATGGATTATAAAGTCAGGATTGTAAAATATTTAATTTTAAATAAAGCTCCGCCATTGACGTTGTTGCACAGATCAGTTTGATGCTTCGTCTGACTCCTTATATATTTTATCTGTTAAATTAACAGTTTTATAACTTTTATTAATAAGCACTTTAAGCCACTAATAATAATAATAATAATTAGATGAAGATGAAAGGAGAATAATTGTAATAGTAACAATAATAATAGTAATAATAATAATAATAATAATAATAATAATAATAATAATAATAATAATAATAATAATAATTATAATAATAATAATAATAATAATAATAATAGTAACAATAATAATAGTAGTAATAATAATAATAGTAGCAATAATAATAATAGTAATAATAAAAATCATAATAATAGTAGTAGTAATAATAATAATAATATATATATAATAATAATAATAATAATAATAATAATTGGTTATTATGTTAATTCTCCAACATTAAGTAGGTTGTTCAATGGAGGCTTTTATATTTTGTGCCTATGGAAAAAAAAATTTCTTTGGTGAATCGAAAAAAACCTTAATGGGACTTAACCTTCATTTTGGGTGAACTTTGAGCATTATGAAAAACTCAGTGAGTGTTTATTTGTTTCATGAGAATCATGAATTATTTTTGAGAACTGTTTTTTTTTTTTTTAGTGTGCTTGTTGTTATTGTTGACGTAATCCTTCATTTTTATTTTTGTCAAATTTTTTTGGGTTCGTTTGAATATTAAAACAACGAGCAGCTAGCGTTAATATTAACAATAATAATAACAATAATAATAATAAGTATCATTTGTAAACTGTATAGGGTACGAATATTTTTTTTTATAATTAAAGCTAATGTTAATGAGCGTAAATATGATTTTTTTAAATACGTGAAATATTAAAAAAACAATAAGAAAAATATGCTTAAATGTTATTTTATGTTATATTTCTACGATACAGAGCTGTTGGAAGCATCTGGCATACCTCATTTTTGAGTTAAATTACGTAAATTGTAATGTATAGATGTTAACGGGAAGCAGAGAGCAATGTTGAATTTTGCAATACATTTGCGATGTGAATATAAGAAGTTGGGGTGGCGCCTCTCACCTCTGGTACGGGCCCGCCTATAATTGAATTGGACCACCACGAACTAGGGAAATGACAAGCAGCCATGTGCCTCAGGTACGACGATCACCCACGATGTACGAGGTCAACCTCACTCTCAACCTCTACCTCGTCGGCAATCCTCTCCCATGATGGTAGCGACAGCCAGAGTTAACGTTCACTCCCTGAGTGAATGTATCCACCAGCGTATGGACAATAATCGAGCTTACGCATCGTAAAGAGGGACTTTTTGGTAATGTATTAGGCGTTAAATGGCAAGGAGGGTGTGTGCAGCCAAGGCGTTAGTGGAAGAAGAGAGCGGAAGGCCCTAAACGCTGGCGATGATGTCAATTCTCACTCCGCTAAAACCAAGTGAGCGCTCACAAAATTCAAAACTCTTAGAGATCTAGACCAGAATATATATATATGTCAAAAATGGAGGCTCGACCTGTGTGGCTGAGAGTGGGCGTGAAGGTGGGCGGGAGGAGGTGAGGTACGGGTATGGAATATGACGGGGAAAGTCAACCTTACTGCCACCAGCCTCCACCGGAATATTCCAGACAATTTAACGTCCAATATAACTTTGGTAATTACCTAATGAATACTGTCGCGGTTTGTTTAAAAAAAATGCTAATATAAGGAAAATCCCGCGGGAAAAAAAGTATTCATGAACTGAAATGAGCATAGAAGTTTACTGTCTCCTTAAAAATCTCTTGCTATAAAAGTATAGAATTCTAAGATTAATTTCTAACAATTTAAACATTAAAAATAAAAAAGTTTGGAAGAATTGTGAAGGATATAAACACAGAGAGGTACATGTCTCTCATCGTATATACACCGAGACTTTACTTTAATCTCTATTTTAGGGATTAAAATATTCTTGGTTGATGGAATACCTGCAGGATACATACTGCCTTAAGGACCCTCGTTTACTCCAGTCTTTAATACCAATTAACTACTTAACCAGCAAAACTACTTCAGATAAATATCTAAAGTCTGAAGTGCCATACGTAACTATTTGTATTATGACGTCATTGTTTTATTATATGGATCAGGAAAAAAAACCCAGTGTAAGTCTGTATAAGGAACTGCCATGAAGGTTATCAATACAGGTGGTGGAGGTGGGTAGCAGTGTGTTGCTTACACTGTGTGATAGACATGACTCCCCTCACCTAGTGTGTGGGTAGCAGGGTGTGTTGCTTCACTGTGTGATGAATGACTCCTCACCTAGTGTGTAGCAGGTGTGCTTAGGACGTGTGTTGACTCCCTACACAATGTGTGCTTACGACTATAGAATGACTGCCTCACCTAGTGTGTGGGTAGCAGAGTTGTTGCTTACACTGTGTGATAGACATGACCCTCCCAGTGTGTAGTGCGTTGTGAACTGCATGATCTATCTATGTGTGGGTAGCAGGGTGTGTTGCTTACACTGTGTGATAGACATGACTCCCCTCACCTAGTGTGTGGGTAGCAGGGTGTGTTGCTTACACTGTGTGATAGACATGACTCCTCTCATCTAGTGTGGGTAGCATGGTGTGTTGCTTACACTGTCTGATAGACATGACTCCTTCACCTAGTGTGTGGGTAGCAGGGTGTGTATCTTACACTGTGTGATAGACATGACTCCCCTCATCTAGTGTGTGGGTAGCAGGGTGTGTTGCTTACATTGTGATAGACATGACTCCTCACTAGTGTGTGGGTGCAGGGTGTGTTGCTTACACTGTGTGATAGACATGACTCCCTCATGTGTGGGTAGCAGGTGGTTGCTTACACTGTGTGATAGACATGACTCCTTCACTAGTGTGGGTAGCAGGGTTGCTTCACTGTTGATAGACATGACTACCTAGTGTGGGTAGCAGGGTGTGTATCTTACACTGTGTGATAGACATGACTCCCCTCATCTAGTGTGTGGGTAGCAGGGTGTGTATCTTACAGTGTGTGATAGACATGACTCCCCTCACCTAGTGTGCGGGTAGCATGATGTGGTAAATATTCCTTGGACGAACACACAACGGTTCTGGTCGGTTTATTGAGATGTTGTGAACCTGCCAGCCAGTGTGTCTGCTCAGGATCTGGTATTTACACATGATCTTCCCTAACGCCCTCGGGTGTGAGCGCACGCCCGTGTCCCACACATGTGGGACACGGATCATACGGATTGGGAGTCACTAACCTTTGAGTGACTCAGATTCTCACAGGATTGCACCAGGAAGAACAAAAATGCCCAGTACCGTGGTGGGTACAACACGCAGGTAACCCGCACACAGGTGACGGAAATCAATAACGCTTCTGTCCGACCTGGACCATTTTTCAGTGTGCGCGTTACTTGTATATGGATTACAGTAGGCTAACTGGGAGACACGTACGTGGCTAACTGATGTAGGGAGACACAATGACGTACGTGGCTTACTGATGCAGAAAGACTCGTACGTGGCGGCTTACTGATGCAGTGAGACACTGAGGTACGTGGCTTACTGATGCTGGGATACACACTGAGGTACGTGGCTTATTGATGCTGGGATACACACTGACGTACGTGGCTTACTGATGCTGGGATACACACTGAGGTACGTGGCTTATTGATGCTGGGATACACACTGACGTACGTGGCTTACTGATGCTGGGATACACACTGAGGTACGTGGCTTATTGATGCTGGGATACACACTGAGGTACGTGGCTTATTGATGCTGGGATACATACTGACGTACGTGGCTTACTGATGCTGGGAGACACACTGACGTACGTGGCTTACCGATACTGGGAGACACTTTAATGACTCAGCACTTCATATTATTTATTTCATGTGTTAGTTGTAACTCCTGGAATTACTGGCTCGTTATCTTCTTTATTACAATGCAATTGTTTTATTAGTTTAGTGTTGGTAAAGAGTAAAATCAGTACACGTATTTTTCTGATTAATGTAGACATTGTATATTCTAGCCTTCCCGGGCAGGCGCTAAACTCGTAGGGTGTTATATACTGTTTGGGAATAGAAGGTAATCAGGTTTGATCCTAGCTCCATGTGTGGGAGTGCCTGTACTGCCACAGCTGTAGGGAGCAGCGAGTCAGCCGTCATTACTGCGGCAGTGAAGAACAAGTGCCTCTCAGTTATCAAGTGTACTCACCTAATTGTGGTTGCAGGGGTCGAGACTTAGCTCCTGGCCCCGCCTTTTCACTGACCGCTACTAGGTTCTCTCTCTTCCCGTTTGAAGATAGCCAGAGATTTGAGGATAAGTCCTCTCATGCACGAAGGAAAGACGTTGAAAAGTCGGGGTCTTCTGACACTAATCGAATTCCCTCTTAGTTTATTTGTAGTGCCCTTGTTTTTTTTATTGGAGATACACTGTACGGAGTGACTTTGGACCGGTTCCTCCAGGATTTTCTAGTAGATAATGATGTACCTTTCTCGCCTACGTTGCAAGGAATACAGTTAATGAGCTTCAAACGTTCCCAGCAGCTTAGATGTTTAAGTAAATGTATACGGGCAGCGGAAGTTCTCTGCATGTTTTCCAGCCCATCAGTTTCGCTTATTGTGGTCCCTAATTGTGACACCTGGTCCCTAATTGTGACACCTGGTCCCTAATTGTGACACCTGGTCCCTAATTGTGACACCTGGTCCCTAATTGTGACACCTGGTCCCTAATTGTGACACCTGGTCCCTAATTGTGACACCGAACATAATACTGCTGCTCGGGCAGCAGTATTATGTTCGTTGAGGACATGATCAAGTTGCTCCGCTATGGAAGACTGGTGGAAATAAACACTGAAACGAAGTACAGCACAAACTCAAATAATTTAAGAGAAAGAAAGTTCCATGTGTGAAAGTTGGAAGTGTTGATGTCAGATGTCACAATTAGGGACCACAACAGTGATTTATATCCTCTTAAAGAATCGCTGTGTTTGTATACAAAGGTGACCAAATATGACAACAGAAGGAGTGGAGAAGTGAAAATAATGTGATGGGTCCATCAGCCTTGAAGACGTGGACAGTCCCTCAGCCTGGAGAATTTTGTTCCATAGTCTGGAACAATGGTAAAAAAGGATACCGACTAATTGGTTTAGAAAGACACGTGAGCAAACACTAGGACATATTTATTAGAAAACGTTTCGGTTCTGGGACCTTGATCACTTCTAACATACAGAGGGTTAAAAAAAAAACTATATATAGGCGGAAATTGTAAGTGACGCTGGTGACCTGAAGAATGCCATAATTTTTTCAGGCCATTATGCGTCACTATGCCTACTGTTTCTTTCAACCTCTGTATGCTAGAAGTGATCAAGGTCCCAGGACCGAAACGTTTTCTAATATATCCTAGTGTTTGCTCACGTGTCTTGATAAGCGAACCTAGGCAGTAAATATCTTGGTCCAGCCTCGTCTTCAAGTCAAAGAATTTTTATCACTGGAAGAAACATCTCATAAGAACAGATTAACTTCCCAAAACTGAGAAATGTTGATGTTCCTCAACTTCGGTTTGTGAATTTTGTACAGAAGCAAATGGGTAGCTTTGGGAAAAGGATGGATAAATACATGGGTGGTTTTGATAAAGACTCGCCTTGTGTGGGCCACTAGGCTTCCTGCGGTGTTTCCTCCATTGTTTTGTTCTTAATTTAGCTATTAAACAAACGCATGTTTATTTTTTTTAATTTCAACTATTAGAATAATGTCTGTTCCTTCTACTTTTCAATATATTTCTTGAAACTTTAACCCGTATAATGGAAATGTGTAATTTCAATTAGTTTAATAATAGTGAGTTGTTAGTTAATCTATGAAAATACTTTATACTTTCAATTTCCAGTAGTTTTCGAAATATTTTTAGAACTTTCAATAAACAGTATTATAAGAGCGTTGGATTTTTTGGTTTCGTGTTTAATATGACTGGATATTATCCAGCCTTTTTTTTAAATTTCCGTCATTGATTTCTGATTATTATCATCATCAGATTATTAATACGTAGATGGATTCAGAAATTTAATGTTTTTGTTTTTGTTCAGTTTTTTAAGGCTCGAGGAGGACTACTAATATTGTTCTCATCTCAAAGAAATTAAGTGGAAATTTGTTTAACCTTCTGGCTTATATAGTACATATCAAGCAATAAACATTCCCTTATATATTAAACATAAAAAAAAATCATAATTATAGAGAGAGGAAATATTGAAAAAGTATCATAGGCCTAAGACTGAGAATCAGTATATATATATATATATATATATATATATATATATATATATATATATATATATATATATATATATATATATATATATATATATATGATGTCACCGTGGTTGTTCAATATATTTATAGATGGGGTTGTAAGAGATGTGAATGCGAGGGTCTTGGCAAGAGGTGTGGGGCTAAAAAGATAAAGAATCAAATACAAAGTGGGAGTTGTCACAGTTGTTTTTTGCTGATGACACTGTGCTTTTGGGAGATTCTGAAGAGAAGTTGCAGAGGTTGGTGGATGAATTTGGTAGGGTATGTAAAAGAAGAAAATTGAAAGTGAATATAGGAAAGAGTAAGGTGATGAGGATAACAAAAAGATTAGGTGACGAAATATTGAATATCAGATTGGAGGGAGAGAGTATGGAGGAGGTGAATGTATTCAGATATTTGGGAGTGGACATGTCAGCAGATGTGTCTATGAAAGATGAGGTGAATCATAGAATTGATGAGGGGAAAAAGGTGAGTGGAGCACTTCGGAGTCTGTGGAGACAAAGAACTTTGTCCATGGAAGTAAAGAGGGGAATGTATGAGAGTATAGTTATACCAACACTCTTATATGGGTGTGAAGCATAGGTGATGAATGTTGCAACGAGGAGAAGGCAGTGGAGATGTCATGTCATAGGTCAATGTGTGGTGTGAATATAATGCAGAGAATTCGGAGTTTAGAAATTAGGAGGAGGTGCGGGATTACCAAAACTATTATCCAGAGAGCTGAGGAGGGTTGTTGAGGTGGTTCGGACATGTAGAGAGAATGGAACGAGACAGAATGACTTCGAGTGTATAAATCTGTAGTGGAGGGAAGGCGGGGTAGGTCGGCCTGGAAAGGCCGTATAATGTATATATATATATACATTATATATATATATATATATGTATATATATATATATATATATATATATATATATATATATATATATATATGTATATATATATGTATATATATATATATATATATATATATATATATATATATATATATATATATATATGTATATATATATATATATGTATATATATATATTATATATATACGTATATATATATATATATATATATATATAATGTATACATATATATATATAATGTTATATATATATATATATATATATATATATATATATATATATATATATGTATATATATATATATGTATATATATATATATATATATGTATGTATATTATATATATATATATATATATATATATATATATATATATATATATGTATATATATATATGTATATGTGTGTGTGTGTAATATCCTACAAAACATGGGTGTTTCTCCTACCACAAGATTGCGTTATAACAGGAGCCTACGTTGTGTATGGCTCCCAGGTGACCAGGTGACAGCTGGAAAAGTCAGCTGCTTTGATGAAATGATTTCATACGTTGCTTCACGTGGGTGAGCAGGTCAGTATTAAGTTAATATGTTGTGAATTCCCCTCCCAGTGTAGTGTGTTGTGGCTGAGTGGTCAGTGTAGTCTGTTGTGGATGAGTGTGTAGTCTGTTGTGGATGAGTGGTCAGTGTAGTCTGTTGTGGCTGAGTGGTCAGTGTAGTCTGTTGTGGCTGAGTGGTCAGTGTAGTCTGTTGTGGCTGAGTGGTCAGTGTAGTCTGTTGTGGCTGAGTGGTCAGTGTAGTCT
Source organism: Cherax destructor (assembly GCA_009830355.1). Lineage (NCBI taxonomy): Eukaryota > Metazoa > Arthropoda > Malacostraca > Decapoda > Parastacidae > Cherax > Cherax destructor. The sequence continues at coordinate 8,708 of WNWK01055286.1, forward strand.
GTTGTGGCTGAGTGGTCAGTGTAGTCTGTTGTGGCTAAGTGGTCAGTGTAGTCTGTTGTGGCTGAGTGGTCAGTGTAGTCTGTTGTGGCTGGAGTGGTCAGTGTAGTCTTTTGGCTGAGTGGTCAGTGTAGTCTGTTGTGGCTGAGTGGTGAGTGTAGTCTGTTGTGGCTGAGTGGTCAGTGTAGTCTGTTGTGGCTGAGTGGTCAGTGTAGTCTGTTGTGGCTGAGTGGTCAGTGTAGTCTGTTTTGGCTGAGAGCTCAGTATTACGAAGATGCTACGACATTCTGGCTCAACCTGGGGCAATACACCATGTGGATATAGTTCAATAATATGTGACACACACACACACACACACACACACACACACACACGTAAACAAGAGCGCCTCGTCAAAACACTGACAATTTTGGCAAAGCATTGATAACCAAATAAAATACTGATTGGAAACTTGTTTTGACTTACAGGAGCCAATTTCACCAACACTTCTTCAATTACTGGCTTCTCAGCAGCGCCACCACCACCACTGCTACCTCCACCACCACCTCCATCACTGCCACCAACACCCAACACAATCACTTAACCACTACCACCCCCCACCACCACTAAATCAACTTGCAATATTGATCCATATTTTAAAATCTCCCATCTTGCCCAGTCTATCTTTGTAAATCTTCTTAACCCCAGGTGACACGACTCTGCCTACAGCGGGTCTTGTTTTGAAGGGGAGACGACTAAATTACCCTGAAAGCCTGTCGCTAATAATTATACGAGCAGGACCACGGATTTTGGTTTGTGTTGCGTGTTGGGTTAAGTGTTACTTCCCGAAAGCCTAACACCGCAACACACCCACTATGTAGGTTTATTATTGATTCGTATGGACATGGCCCCCAGCCAGGTCTCTGCAGTTTCCTCGGAATTGAGATGGAAATATTGCGGAGTAAGAATGTCAAGAAAAACACAGTGACATAAACATAATGGACAGGAGGCCCCTTAACAGCAGGTTAGGTTCTGGGCCGCCGCTGTAAACATATCCTTTTTTTCTTTCAAATGCATGTAAAACCTGAAAACATTTTACACTATCATATATTAAGTGATCAATAGACCTGGAAAAAAACCCATATACCTAAATTACTTTCCTTAAAATATTTTCGACCTTAGCTTAGTGAAAATATTTATTTGAAAAGTCTGAATAAATGAAAAATAATTGAAAACCGCTGCATTAGCGAAACGCGAAAGCGGGACCCTTCCTGTATACTGCAAGTAGACATGTGTAATATTCAGCAGCCATCTTTAACGTCTTGATGAGACAGAAGAAAACATCAGAGGTTGTTCGAATGTTTAAAAAAAGTCCAACAAAACACTCCAGTTGGTTAGTACAACAAGGGCAAAACAAAAGTAACGTAACTCATGTTAGGATTCAACCTTTCCTAAATATGTTGGTAATTAAATTTCCTGTGTTGATATCACCAATAGTTTTTAATGTTCCGTTGCAGGTGACGTCGGATCAGCATAGACTTTGACTAAAGCAGCACAAGTGACGTCCTTCTCCGGGGCATCCGGGGAAGGTAAAATCCCAGGCCGGGGAAAAAGGGTTTTTTTTTACGTGTTAAACTAATCGAGTGTAGGCGTGTTACATTCCCACAAACAATTAAAGGGGGGCAGATGGTCCCCCTGCTTAATTGTTTGCGTCTGTTAATCCAGGCAGGAAGGAATCAGCACCTTCATGTAGCACTGATGGGTTCTGCAACAGTCAAGGGGCTCGACTCACTTTGATGTCTCAATAAAAAAGTCAACTACCGTTTCCAACAGTTACACTTCCCGTTGCCAACAGTTACACTTCCCGTTGCCAACAGTGTGCCTTCGTTGTTAGCTTGCATATGTTTTAACCATTTAAAATTTGGAAAAAACCATTTTCAGTTTAAAACCCAACAATGATCTTTTAACAAACAACATACGTCGATAATGGCTACGTTATACAGCCTAAAAATACTTTTTGTGTGTTTTCTTAACACAGAAAACTCAATTATTCTTTCTTCGTCAGGGGAAAAGTTTGACGGGGTTTTCCTCCAGAAGTGGGCGGGCCCCTGTCGAGGCAGCCCTATCCCAGGACCTCACTTTAACTTGGGGATTTCGGGGTGGCTGCCTGGCTGAGCCGGTAACTGATGATGGTCCGAGTCGGACAGAAACGTTGTAAGAACATAAGAACATAAGAAGGCGGAACACTGCAACAGGCCTACTGGCCCCTGCCAGGTCCATGTCAAAACCAACCCCCAATAAAAATATTTGTCCAACCCCCTGCCATCCAAACAACAAGGGCCCCCACAAACCCCCCACCCCTACCCCAACCATTTGCAAGTCCCGTTAAATCCAAACCCCCCCACTCACAACAACACAGAAATAAGGAGAATGCAGCAAAACCAAACTGGTCCACACTAGGTAAGTCCCCTAAAACCCAAAACCAATCCCACAAACAAAATCTCCCACCAAACCCACCCTACTCCTCCAAGGAATATTCTTTGATAATCAGGGCACTGAATGAGCCAAGTACCTGGTCCATCACCAGGGTACTGAATGAGCCGAAGTACCTGGTCCATCACCAGGGTACCCGAATGAGC
>WNWK01055287.1:0-11321 GCA_009830355.1 Cherax destructor
CTAAACTCTCAGTGTTACTGACACCGCTAAACTTCGTGTTACTGACAGCCGCTAAACTTCAGTGTTATTGACAGTCGCTAAACTTCAGTGTTACTGACAGCCGCTAAACTTCAGTGTTACTGACAGCCGCTAAACTTCAGTGTTACTGACAGCCGCTAAACTTCAGTGTTACTGACAGCCTAAACTGTCAGTGTTACTGACAGCCGCTAAACTTTCAGTGTTACTGACAGTCGCTAAACTGTCAGTGTTACTGACAGCCGCAACTTCAGTGTTACTGACAGCGCTAAACTGTCAGTGTTACTGACAGCCGCAAAACTGTAGTGTTACTGACAGCCGCTAAACTGTCAGTGTTACTGAAGCGCTAAACTGTCAGTGTTACTGACAGCCGCTAAACTTCAGTGTTACTGACAGTCGCTAAACTTCAGTGTTACTGACAGCCGCTAAACTCAGTGTTACTGACAGCCCTAAACTGTCAGGTTTGAAGCCGCAAAACTTCAGTGTATGACAGTCGCTAAACTTCAGTGTTACTGACAGCCGCTAAACTGTCAGTGTTACTGACAGCCGCTAAACTGTCAGTGTTACTGACAGCCCTAAACCGTCAGTGTTACTGACAGCCGCTAAACGTCAGTGTACTGACAGTCGCTAAACTGTCAGTGTTACTGAGCCGCTAAACTTCAGTGTTACTGACAGTCGCTAAACTGTCAGTGTTACTGACAGCCGCTAAATCTCAGTGTTACTGACAGCCGCTAAACTGTCAGTGTTACTGACAGCCGCTAAACTCTCAGTGTTACTGACAGTCAACTTCAGTGTACTGACGCCGCTAAACTGTCAGGTACTGACAGCCGCTAAATCTCAGTGTTACTGACGTCCCAAACTGTCATGTTATACAGCCGCTAAACTCTCAGTGTTACTGAGTCCTAAACTTCAGTGTTACTGACAGCCGCTAAACTTCAGTGTTACTGACAGTCAGCTAAACTGTCAGTGTTACTGACAGTCGCTAAACTGTCAGTGTTACTGACAGCCAAGCTAAATCTCAGTGTTACTGACAGTCGCTAAACTGTCAGTGTTACTGACAGCCGCTAAACTCTCAGTGTTACTGACAGTCGCTAAACTCTCAGTGTTACTGACAGCCGCTAAACCTCAGTGTTACTGACAGCCGCTAAACCTCAGTGTTACTGACAGTCGCTAAACTGTCAGTGTTACTGACAGTCGCTAAACTCTCAGTGTTACTGACAGCCGCTAAACTGTCAGTGTTACTGACAGCCGCTAAATGTCAGTGTTACTGACAGCCGCTAAACTGTCAGTGTTACTGACAGTCGCTAAACTGTCAGTGTTACTGACAGCAGCTAAACTCTCAGTGTTACTGACAGTCGCTAAACTGTCAGTGTTACTGACAGTCGCTAAACTGTCAGTGTTACTGACAGCCGCTAAACTGTCAGTGACTGACAGTCGCTAAACTCTCAGTGTTACTGACAGCCGCTAAACTCTCAGTATTGAACAGCTTTTTTAAGGACTTTCTATTAACTCTGCGCTTTGTAATTTTTATTTGCCAAGTTTATTAAATAAACTTGGTTTCCGTGTAATAACTAGAGAATGTTTCTTCTGGTCGGCTTCAAACTCGTGAGTGTCGGTGAATCGTAATTGGAATTATTAATTTTGTATTAAATGTTGGCTCCTTTCGTAGGTGTTAATTCTATCATTTTTTTTATGAAATTGGACTTTCTTAAAGACAAAAATCTTGTTTTTTTTTTCTTCGAGTCAACCAGAGAATTTTAAATAGACTAAAAATGCGAAGAGAAAATTGAAAACTCGTGTATTTATAATGTTTATAATTCTTAATGAGTTTAGTGAGGCATTAAAGAGCGAGTGTGACGGCGTCACACTCTCCTCCCACAGTCAGTGTGAGGCCGTCACACTAAGTTACACTCTCCTCCCACAGTCAGTGTGAGGCCGTCACACTCTCCTCCCACAGTCAGTGTGAGGCCGTCACACTAAGTTACACTCTCCTCCCACAGTCAGTGTGAGGCCGTCACACTAAGTTACACTCTCCTCCCACAGTCAGTGTGGAGGCCGTCACACTAAGTTACACTCTCCTCCCACAGTCAGTGTGAGGCCGTCACACTAAGTTACATCTCCTCCCACAGTCAGTGTGAGGCCGTCACACTAAGTTACACTCTCCTCCCACAGTCAGTGTGAGGCCGTCACACTAAGTTACACTCTCCTCCCACAGTCAGTGTGAGCCCGTCACACTAAGTTACACTCTCCTCCCACAGTCAGTGTGAGGCTGTCACACTAAGTTACACTCTCTTCCCACAGTCAGTGTGAGGCCGTCACACTAAGTTACACTCTCCTCCCACAGTCAGTGTGAGCCCGTCACACTAAGTTACACTCTCCTCCACAGTCAGTGTGAGCCCGTCACACTAAGCTACACTCTCCTCTCACAGTCAGTGTGAGGCCGTCACACTAAGCTACACTCTCCTCCCACAGTCAGTGTGAGGCCGCCACACTAAGCTACACTCTCCTCCCACAGTCAGTGTGAGGCCGTCACACTAAGCTACACTCTCCTCCCACAGTCAGTGTGACGCCGCCACACTAAGTTACACTCTCCTCCCACAGTCAGTGTGAGGCCGCCACACTAAGTTACACTCTCCTCTCACAGTCAGTGTGAGGCCGTCACACTAAGCTACACTCTCCTCCCACAGTCAGTGTGAGGCCACCACACTAAGTTACAATCTCCTCCCACAGTCAGTGTGAGGCCGTCACACTAAGTTACACTCTCCTCTCACAGTCAGTGTGAGGCCGTCACATTAAGCTACACTCTCCTCCCACAGTCAGTGTGAGGCCGCCACACTAAACTACACTCTCCTCCCACAGTCAGTGTGAGGCCGTCACACTAAGTTACACTCTCCTCCCACAGTCAGTGTGAGGTCACCACACTAAGCTACACTCTCCTCCCACAGTCAGTGTGAGGCCGTCACACTAAGCTACACTCTCCTCCCACAGTCAGTGTGAGGCCGTCACACTAAGTTACACTCTCCTCCCACAGTCAGTGTGAGGTCACCACACTACACCTCTCACAGTCATGTGGCCACACTGCTACCTCCACAGTCAGTGTGACGCCGCCACACTAAGTTACACTCTCCTCCCACAGTCAGTGTGAGCCGCACACTAAGTTACACTCTCCTCCCACAGTCAGTGTGAGGTCACCACACTAAGCTACACTCTCCTCCCACAGTCAGTGTGACGCCGCCACACTAAGCTACACTCTCTCCCAGTCAGTTGTGAGGCCGCACACTAAGTTACACTCTCCTCTCACAGTCAGTTTGAGGCCGTCACACTAAGCTACACTCTCCTCTCACAGTCAGTGTGAGGCCGTCACACTAAGCTACACTCTCCTCTCACAGTCAGTGTGAGGTCACCACACTAAGCTACACTCTCCTCTCACAGTCAGTTTGAGGTCGCCACACTAAGCTACACTCTCCTCTCACAGTCAGTGTGAGGTCACCACACTAAGTTACACTCTCCTCTCACAGTCAGTGTGAGGCCGTCACACTAAGTTACACTCTCCTCTCACAGTCAGTTTGAGGTCACCACACTAAGCTACACTCTCCTCTCACAGTCAGTTTGAGGTCACCACACTAAGCTACACTCTCCTCTCACAGTCAGTTTGAGGCCGCCACACTAAGTTACACTCTCCTCTCACAGTCAGTGTGAGGCCGTCACACTAAGTTACACTCTCCTCTCACAGTCAGTTTGAGGTCACCACACTAAGCTACACTCTCCTCTCACAGTCAGTGTGAGGTCACCACACTAAGTTACACTCTCCTCTCACAGTCAGTGTGAGGTCGCCACACTAAGTTACACTCTCCTCTCACAGTCAGTGTGAGGTCGCCACACTAAGTTACACTCTCCTCTCACAGTCAGTTTGAGGTCACCACACTAAGCTACACTCTCCTCTCACAGTCAGTTTGAGGTCACCACACTAAGCTACACTCTCCTCTCACAGTCAGTTTGAGGCCGCCACACTAAGTTACACTCTCCTCTCACAGTCAGTGTGAGGCCGTCACACTAAGTTACACTCTCCTCTCACAGTCAGTTTGAGGTCACCACACTAAGCTACACTCTCCTCTCACAGTCAGTGTGAGGTCACCACACTAAGTTACACTCTCCTCCACAGTCAGTGTGAGGTCGCCACACTAAGTTACACTCTCCTCTCACAGTCAGTTTGAGGCCGGCACACTAAGTTACACTCTCCTCTCACAGTCAGTGTGAGGTCACCACACTAAGTTACACTCTCCTCTCACAGTCAGTGTGAGGTCACCACACTAAGCTACACTCTCCTCTCACAGTCAGTTTGAGGTCACCACACTAAGCTACACTCTCCTCCCACAGTCAGTGTGAGGTCACCACACTAAGTTACACTCTCCTCTCACAGTCAGTGTGAGGTCACCACACTAAGTTACACTCTCCTCTTCCACTTACTTCCTCTAACACTTTTCTTAATAACTTCAAAACGTCTTAACTGATCGGCTTCAAACTTTCAACCCTGGTCAAGTGTTGCTAGGTGAAGATTCCTGGAACACTGCCAAGTGCAGGGGTTCGCGGCTTACTTCTCTATACACCAGCCCAGAAAAAAATTCGATGATATAACTTTAAAAAGCCTCTTATGATCGGCTCTTAAATTTCGAAACTGGTGAGTGTGTGTGTGTGTGTGTGTGTGTGTGTGTGTGTGTGTGTGTGTGTGTGTGTGTGTGTATGTGTGTGTATGTGTGTGTGTGTGTGTATGTGTGTGTGTGTGTGTGTACTCACCTAATTGTACTCACCTAATTGTGGTTGCAGGGGTCGAGACTCAGCTCCTGGCCCCGCCTCTTCGCTGTCTGCTACTGGGTCTCTGCTCTCCCTGCTCCATGAGCTTTATCATACCTTGTCTTAAAACTATGTATGGTTCCTGCCTCCACTATATCTTTCTCTAGTCCATTCCACTTCCTGACTACTCTGTGGCTGAAGAAATGTTTCCTGACATCCTTTGACTCATCTGAGTCTTCAGCTTCCAGTTGTGTCCCCTTGTTTCTGTGTTCCTCTCTGAAACAACCTGTCACTATCTACCTTGTCAATTCCCTGCAGTATTTTGTATGTCGTTATCATGTCTCCTCTGACCCTTCTTTCCTCCAGTGTTGTTAGTCCTATTTCCCTCAACCTTTCTTCAAGACAGACCCTGAGTTGTGGAACTAACCTTGTCGCAAACCTTTGCACTTTCTCTAGTTTCTTGACGTGCTTGACCAGGTTTGGGTTCCAGACTGGTGCTGCATACTCTAGTATGGGCCTGACGTATACGGTATACAGTGTCTTGAACGATTCCTTGTTAAGGTAACGGAACGCTAATCTTAGGTTTGCCAGATCGCCCATATGCTGCGGTTATCTGGTTGATGTGTGCTTCCGGAGACGTGCTTGGTGTATACTCACCCCAAGGTCTTTCTCCTTTGATGAGGTTTGTAGCCTTTGTACCTAGCCTGTACTCTGTCAGCGGTCTTCTTTGCCCTTCTCCGATCTTCATGACTTTGCATTTGGTGGGGTTAAATTCGAGAAGCCAGTTGCTAGACCAGATGTCAAGCTTGTCCAGGTCACTTTGAAGTCCTGCTTGGTCTTCATCCGATGTGATTCTCCTCATTAATTTCACATCATCTGCGAAAAGAGACACTTCTGAGTCTATCCCATCCGTCATGTCATTCATATAGCAAGAATAGCACTGGTCCTAGGACTGACCCCCGCGGTACACCACTCGTCACAGGCGCCCACTGTGATACCTCATCACGCACCATGACCCGTTGTTGCCTCCCTGTGAGGTATTCCTGATCCATTCAGTGCCCTTCCTGTTATACACGCTTGGTCTTCCATCTTTTACTAATCTCATGTGAGGAACTGTGTCAAAGGCCTTCCTGCAGTCCAAGAAAATGCAGTCAACCCACCCTTCTCTCTTGCCTTACCCGTTACTTTATCATAGAACTCCAGGAGGTTTGTTACACAGGATTTGCCTTCCCTGAAACCGTGCTGTCTGGCGTTGATTAACCTGTTCTGCTCCAGATGCTCCACCATTCTTTTTCTGATGATTTTCTCAAGACTTTGCACACTATACACGTAAGTGACAGTCTGTAGTTTAGTGCCTCTTTCTGTCTCCTTTTTAAAGATGGGGACTACGTTGGCCTTTTCCTATCTCAGGTAGCTGCCCAGTTTCAAGGGATGTGTTGAAAATTTTGGTAAGTGGCACACTCAGAACCTCAGCTCCTTCCCGAAGGACCCATGGTGGATTTGTCCGGACCCATTGCCTTTATATCAAGGTCACTGGTAACTGCTTCACCTCCCCTCGATGTGTGTTTTCCCCTCCAGCACTCGATCATCCCTTGTTGGTGATGCACCCTGTCCTGTCTACCCAACTGCCTCCCTTCCTCCACTGTAATACCCTAAACCTCGAGTTGAGCCCTCACATACCTCTTGATCATTACTTGTAGTTCCCATCTTCCCTCCTCAGCCTTATCACCTGATCCTTTCTGTTTCTTCCTTCTTGTGGCTGTACATCAGTTTTTTCAGACTTGACTTTCATGCTATGTCGTTTTGACTGTTTGGGCCTCCCTCCATTGGCATACTGTTTCTAGCTCTTCACTAATCTCCTTGTTTGCTTGGGTTCTTTGCCTTCTTATCTTTTCCTTCTCTGGCACCTGAGTCTTTGCCTCCCTACATTTTGGGAAACCAGGGCTCTTTCTTGTCTTCCCATTTATTCTTTTCCTGGGTATAAACCGTTCCTCTGCCTCCTTGCCTTTTGCTACGTATTCCATCATTTCTTTATTGTCCTTCCATTTCCCTTTTTAAGAATCTCCTGCAGGAAATTCCTCAACCTGTGTAGTCCCCTCTTTTTAGTCTGGTTGTCTCTTTCAGCACCATTTTCCCTCTCCACCTGTAGCTCTACTATGTACTCAAACTCAGCACCATATGGTCACTGGCCCCAGGGGCTCTGGTTGTTATGTCCCGAATCTGAGCTATTCAGGGTGAATCAAGGTCCAGCCTTGCTGGTTCGTCCTCTCCCTATCCTGGTCGTGTCCCTGACATGTTGGTGCATCAGGTTTTCCATACCACGTCCATCATCTTGGCTCTCCAAGTTTCTGGACCCCCCGTGGTTCTTTGTTCTCCCAGTCGATCTCTTTGTGGTTGAAATCGCCCAGCCAGAACCGCTCTGCTCATTGCGCTTTTCTTGCCCCTCCCCAAGGTGTCCACCATTGCCTTTGTTCTCGTCATATTCCTCTCCTGGCCTCCTGCAGTTTTGTGGTGGGTTGTAATCACTGCAATGACATCTTTGCTCCCCAGACTGGATGGTCCTCTAAAAGTCCCTTTCTCACACCTTTATTCCTGCCATTTCCTCAAATCTCCAATGATTCCTTACAGCAGTGCGACCCCCCCCCCCCTACTCCTTCTATCTTTCCTCAGGATCATATCCTTGTGGGAAGATTGCATCTGATATTGCCTCATTTAGTTTAGTTTCTGTGAGCATTATGTCGGGACATTTCTCCTTTCTTTCATTCCCTTTCTCTTATTGTGATTATCTGCATTTGTGTACCAAACCTTCAGCCTCGTTCCAATACTTGGCCCTAGGGGTTTGGCGGGTGGGGGGGTGTTTCAGGGTTCCCATGGAGGTTGTTGATGGGTGGGGGTTCTGGGTTGGGGTGTGGTCTGATTGGGTGGGGTTTGTATGGGGTGGGGTAGTGGTGATGATGGGTTTGGGTTGCTGGGGTGGGGACAGGGGACATGATGTGTGTGGGGTTAAACTATATGGTTGCCGTTGGTTGCTGTGGTTTAGCCTCCGTGGGGCTTCCGGTGGGTGTGGTTGTCCTCCTGCTTGGGCCTGGGCCCCCTGCCTCCTGTTCCATCTTCCCCCCTCCCTTCGCTTTCTTATCCTCTCCTTTTGGGCCCCCCTTTTTCCTGTGTTCTGTCCCGATCTGGTATACATCGTGGTACTCCTGGCTCGCCCTCGCCGTGCTTTCTCTTGTAGGATCATGGTCGGGCTGATTCTGCATTGAAGATTCTTTGAGGGTCGATTTCTTCCCCTTGTGTACCACCCGATTCTCCGTTTGTCACCTGGGCGGTTCCCCTGTTGCTAGCATAATACCTATAATCCTTTCCTTCTCCTCCTGTTTCCTTCTGTCATGGGGACCCCTTCGCTTCCTTAAGGCCAGATAAAGATGGACTTTCCCCTTTCTCCCCCTGTGTCTCCTTTTGCCTCATCAGAGATGCAAGCATCTTCGGTTCTGTCAGGTTGTGCCCCTGTGTTCCTCTGTTGTTGGCCTCTTTTGCCCAACCACTGCTGTATATTGTTGGGGCCTCTGCGTTTAGTGCACCTGGCGCACCCTCTCATGTTTGTTACTGTGCCCTCATGTTTTGCTTCTGTGGAGCCCTTCTTGTCCTGTTGCTTTATCTATATCCTCTCTTGGTGTTAGTATCCTACTCATCTTGTATCGGACCCCATGTTGTCTGACAGTGCCTGAGTAAGAGTTCTTTTTCTCCCTTCCCTATGACTGGCCGATGCCCCACGTGTGTTTGTTGCCTGTGCATACAAGAGTTCTTTTGTTTATCAATCCCTTTGATAGGTGTTGATCCTGCCCTCTTGTTTGGGCCCCACTTGTTCTGGCAGTGCCTGAGCGTTCAAGATTTCTCCTTTTCTGCATTCCCTTTTGGCTGTGTCTGATGCACAAGCCCGCACCGATTCTGAACAGGTACCATCTCTCTCCACGGGCTCCAGCTTCACTTCTAAGATCTGGATCTTGTCTTCGATTTTTATTGCATTTCCCATTTTCTGCTCTCCTCAGCGATCCTCCTCTCCACCCTCGCTGATCATCAACATCCTCCTCTCCCATTCCTTTTCCCTTCTATTGAGTTCCTCTTCCCACTGTAAACTCCCTGGGCGACCTCGACCCTTGTTGGCATCCTTCTCCCCTAACTGCCCATATTCCTGCGATGTGCCCTTTGGATGAGGAGTGTCAGAAGGGGGGAGATGGGAGGACAGAAGAGGGGAGGGGGGTCTTTGGGTGGGGGAAAGGAGAAAGGAGGGAAGGGAAGGGAGAGGGGGGGTGTTTGGAGGAGTGTGGAGGGGAAGATCAGGGGGGAAGGAAGGGGGAGGGAGAGAGGGAAGGGAAAGTGAGGAGGGGTGGGTAATGGGGGGGAGGGAGGAAGAGGGAGATTTAGGGAGAGGGGAGAGAGACAGAAGATAGAAGAGAGAGAGACAGAAGGTAGAAGGAGGGTACGAGAGGCAGAGAGAGGGTATAGAGAGAGGCAGATAGTGGTATAGAGAGGAGGGAAAGTGGTATAAGAAGAGTCAGAAGAGTGATAAGAGAGAGGGCAAGAGAGTGTCAGAAAGGGAGGGGGATTTTCAGGAGGGAGGCCTGAGAGGGAAGGGAGGGGGAAAAGTGGGCAGATAGTGGTATAGAAGAGAGGCAGGAAGTGGTATAGAGAGAGTCAGAAGAGTGATATAGAGAGAAGGAGAGGAGAAGGAGGGAGGAGATTTTCAGGAGGAGACCTGAGAGGGATAGGGAGGGAAGAGGGAAGGGAGAGAGAGGGAGAAAGGGAGGGGGAGAAGGAGAGGGGGAGATAGGGGAGGGAGGGATTGATTGGGGAGAGAGAGAGGAGGAGTGAGATTGGGGAGAGGGAGAGAGGGGAGGAGAGAGAGGAAGGAGGGAGTGGGGGAGGAAGGGGAGAGAGAGACAAGAAGGAGGAAGTGAGAGGAAGGAGAGAGAGAGAAAGGAGGGGAGTGAGAGGAAGGAGAGAGAGAAAACGGAGGGGGGAGAGGAAGGAGGGGAGAGACAGGAAAAGAGGGAAAATCGCCAGGGTGTATGGAGAGGGAGGAGGGAGGAGAGGAAGGGGATAGCAGGGGATGACAGGAAGAGAGGAGAATCACTGAGGTGTGTGGAGAGTGGGGGATGGGGCGGGGGGATTAGGGGGAGAGGATGAGGGGTGTAAGAGAGAGGTGAGAGAGGAAAGAGTGAGAGGAGGTGAGAGAGAGGGAGAGAGGGTGAGAGAGGGAGAGGGGAAAGAGGAGAGGCGAGATGGGGGAGAGAGAGGTGAGGGGGTGAGAGGCTAAGAGACAGTGAGAGAGGAGGGGGGAGAGAGGGTGAGAGAGAGAAAGGAGGGAGGAGGAGGAAGGAGGGATAAAGGGCGGGGAAAGGGAGGAAAATAGTGGAAGAGAGAGAGGAGGGGTGTGTGTGTGTGAGTGTGTGAGGGCTGGGAGGTACAAGTGGGGGAGGGGGGGGAAGTGTTATTGGCTTAGTGGTCAAGTTCTTGTGGTCTACTGTCATGGGTGAGTGTGTGTGTACGTGTATGTGTGTGTCCTGTCCTCACTGCCTGATTCAATTAGAATATTTCACTGTGACGGCCTTCTGGGTTATCCTGGCTCCTACACTATGCTTCATGATAGCCTATCCTGTACTCGTGTATACCTGTATAACTTTGCTTAGTTATTGAATAAACACTGTCAGGTAGAGTAGTGTTGTGTGACTGTGTCCTCTTTAAAGATAATCTTCCTAAAGTTTGCAATACTTCAAAATTTGGAAAACTATCCTAATATTATACTAACTTTAGCTAGTACTAGTTCTAAAAACGAGTAAACAACTAAGCTAAGCTAAGACAAACCCAATTGTTGGTTTATTGGGTGTGTGTGTGTGTGTGCGTCTTGGCATCTCGTTCACAGGGCCACCTTATTTAATTTTAACTAGAATGCTTACCATTCTAAAAGTTACTCTTATACATTGGTAATAATATTGATGCTAATACGGAACGTTGTATGGAATACTACTTCTGTGTCCTGACACTTGTGTATTTGTGGCGTCCCATTGTACATTTGGTTGGTAGCCCTGCGCCTAACTTATCTTTCTACCTATAAATTTATGTTTACAGCTCCTCCGAGAGGATTTTCCCACACTTCAGCAACTCAGGGCCAGGAACCTGCAAAACCTGCAAACCCCAACTAGTGTGTGTGTGTGTGTGTGTGTGTGTGTGTGTGTGTATGTGTGTGTGTGTGTGTGTATGTGTGTGTGTGTGTGTGTATGTGTGTTTGTGTGTGTGTGTGTGTGTGTGTGTTGTGTGTGTTTTGTGTGTGTGTGTGTGTGTGTGTGTGTTTTGGTGTGTGTTGTGTGTGTGTGTGTGTGTGTATGTGTTGTGTGTGTGTGTGTGTGTGTGTGTGTGTGTGTGTTGTGTGTGTGTGTGTGTTGTTTTTGTGTTGTTGTTTGTGTGTGTGTGTGTGTGTGTGTGTTTGTGGGTTTTGGGTGGTGTTGGGGTTTTTGGGT